>JAVHNN010000252.1:0-32950 GCA_031439585.1 Pterocarpus macrocarpus
CTTAAAGATCTAAAAGAATAAATGGAAACCAATTCCTTAAGGATTAAGACTTGCTTCCAATCAATGGCCAAATGAACTTAAAGAATAAAGAGAAACCAATTCCTTAAGGATTAAGACTTGCTTCCAATCAATTGCCAAATGAACGTAAAGAGTAAATGTACTTGCGGCCAATCAATGACCAAATTAACTTAAAGAATAAAGAGAAACCAATTCCTTATGGATTAAGACTTGCTTCCAATCAATGGCCAAATGACATTAAAGAATAAAGAGACTTGCATCAAATCAATGGCCAAACGACATTAAAGAATAAAGAGAAACCAATTCCTTAAGGATTAAGACTTGCTTCCAATCAATGCCCAAATGAACCTAAAGAATAAAGAGAAACCAATTCCTTAAGTATTACGACTTGCTTCCAATCAATGGCTTAAAGATCTAAAAGAATAAATGGAAACCAATTCCTTAAGGATTAAGACTTGCTACCAATCAATGGCCAAATGAACTTAAAGAATAAAGAGAAACCAATTCCTTACGGATTAAGAGTTGCTTCCAATCAATTGCCAAATGAACCTAAAGAATAAAGAGAAACCAATTCCTTAAGTATTAGGACTTGCTTCCAATCAATGGCTGAAAGATCTAAAAGAATAAATGGAAACCAATTCCTTAAGAATTAAGACTTGCTTCCAATCAATGGCCAAATGAACTTAAAGAATAAAGAGAAACCAATTCCTTAAGGATTAAGACTTGCTTCCAATCAATTGCCAAATGATAGTAAAGAGTAAACAGACTTGCTGCCAATCAATGACCAAATTAACTTAAAGAATAAAGAGAAACCAATTCCTTATGGATTAAGACTTGCTTCCAATCAATGGCCAAATGACATTAAAGAATAAAGAGACTTGCATCAAATCAATGGCCAAACGACATTAAAGAATAAAGAGAAACCAATTCCTTAAGGATTAAGACTTGCTTCCAATCAATGCCCAAATGAACCTAAAGAATAAAGAGAAACCAATTCCTTAAGTATTACGACTTGCTTCCAATCAATGGCTTAAAGATCTAAAAGAATAAATGGAAACCAATTCCTTAAGGATTAAGACTTGCTACCAATCAATGGCCAAATGAACTTAAAGAATAAAGAGAAACCAATTCCTTACGGATTAAGACTTGCTTCCAATCAATTGCCAAATGAACGTAAAGAGTAAACAGACTTGCTGCCAATCAATGACCAAATGAACTTAAAGAATAAAGAGAAACCAATTCCTTACGGATTAAGACTTGCTTCCAATCAATGGCCAAATGACATTAAAGAATAAAGAGACTTGCTTCCACTCAATGGCCAAATGACATTAAAGAATAAAGAGAAACCAATTCCTTAAGGGTTAAGACTTGCATCCAATCAATGCCCAAATGAACCTAAAGAATAAAGAGAAACCAATTCCTTAAGTATTACGACTTGCTTCCAATCAATGGCTTAAAGATCTAAAAGAATAAATGGAAACCAATTCCTTAAGGATTAAGACTTGCTTCCAATCAATGGCCAAATGAACTTAAAGAATAAAGAGAAACCAATTCCTTAAGGATTAAGACTTGCTTCCAATCAATTGCCAAATGAACGTAAAGAGTAAATAGACTTGCTGCCAATCAATGACCAAATTAACTTAAAGAATAAAGAGAAACCAATTCCTTATGGATTAAGACTTGCTTCCAATCAATGGCCAAATGGCATTAAAGAATAAAGAGACTTGCATCAAATCAATGGCCAAACGACATTAAAGAATAAAGAGAAACCAATTCCTTAAGGATTAAGACTTGCTTCCAATCAATGCCCAAATGAACCTAAAGAATAAAGAGAAACCAATTCCTTAAGTATTACGACTTGCTTCCAATCAATGGCTTAAAGATCTAAAAGAATAAATGGAAACCAATTCCTTAAGGATTAAGACTTGCTACCAATCAATGGCCAAATGAACTTAAAGAATAAAGAGAAACCAATTCCTTAAGGATTAAGACTTGCTTCCAATCAATTGCCAAATGAACGTAAAGAGTAAATGCACTTGTCGCCAATCAATGACCAAATGAACTTAAAGAATAAAGAGAAACCAATTCCTTACGGATTAAGACTTGCTTCCAATCAATGGCCAAATGACATGAAAGAATAAAGAGACTTGCTTCAAATCAATGGCCAAACGACATTAAAGAATAAAGAGAAACCAATTCCTTAAGGATTAAGACTTGCTTCCAATCAATGCCCAAATGAACCTAAAGAATAAAGAGAAACCAATTCCTTAAGTATTACGACTTGCTTCCAATCAATGGCTTAAAGATCTAAAAGAATAAATGGAAACCAATTCCTTAAGGATTAAGACTTGCTTCCAATCAATGGCCAAATGAACTTAAAGAATAAAGAGAAACCAATTCCTTACGGATTAAGAGTTGCTTCCAATCAATTGCCAAATGAACCTAAAGAATAAAGAGAAACCAATTCCTTAAGTATTACGACTTGCTTCCAATCAATGGCTTAAAGATCTAAAAGAATAAATGGAAACCAATTCCTTAAGGATTAAGACTTGCTTCCAATCAATGGCCAAATGAACTTAAAGAATAAAGAGAAACCAATTCCTTAAGGATTAAGACTTGCTTCCAATCAATTGCCAAATGAACGTAAAGAGTAAAATGTACTTGTCAGCCAATCAATGACCAAATTAACTTAAAGAATAAAGAGAAACCAATTCCTTATGGATTAAGACTTGCTTCCAATCAATTGCCAAATGAACGTAAAGAGTAAACATACTTGCTGCCAATCAATGACCAAATGAACTTAAAGAATAAAGAGAAACCAATTCCTTATGGATTAAGACTTGCTTCCAATCAATGGCCAAATGACATTAAAGAATAAAGAGACTTGCTTCCAATCAATGGCCAAATGACATTAAAGAATAAAGAGAAACCAATTCCTTAAGGATGAAGACTTGCTTCCAATCAATGCCCAAATGAACCTAAAGAATAAAGAGAAACCAATTCCTTAAGTATTACGACTTGCTTCCAATCAATGGCTTAAAGATCTAAAAGAATAAATGGAAACCAATTCCTTAAGCATTAAGACTTGCTTCCAATCAATGGCCAAATGAACTTAAAGAATAAAGAGAAACCAATTCCTTAAGGATTAAGACTTGCTTCCAATCAATTGCCAAATGAACGTAAAGAGTAAATGACTTCTTGCTGCCAATCAATGACCAAATGAACTTAAAGAATAAAGAGAAACCAATTCCTTACGGATTAAGACTTGCTTCCAATCAATGGCCAAATGACATTAAAGAATAAAGAGACTTGCTTCCACTCAATGGCCAAATGACATTAAAGAATAAAGAGAAACCAATTCCTTAAGGGTTAAGACTTGCATCCAATCAATGCCCAAATGAACCTAAAGAATAAAGAGAAACCAATTCCTTAAGTATTACGACTTGCTTCCAATCAATGGCTTAAAGATCTAAAAGAATAAATGGAAACCAATTCCTTAAGGATTAAGACTTGCTTCCAATCAATGGCCAAATGAACTTAAAGAATAAAGAGAAACCAATTCCTTAAGGATTAAGACTTGCTTCCAATCAATTGCCAAATGAACGTAAAGAGTAAACAGACTTGCTGCCAATCAATGACTAAAATTAACTTAAAGAATAAAGAGAAACCAATTCCTTATGGATTAAGACTTGCTTCCAATCAATGGCCAAATGACATTAAAGAATAAAGAGACTTGCATCAAATCAATGGCCAAACGACATTAAAGAATAAAGAGAAACCAATTCCTTAAGGATTAAGACTTGCTTCCAATCAATGCCCAAATGAACCTAAAGAATAAAGAGAAACCAATTCCTTAAGTATTACGACTTGCTTCCAATCAATGGCTTAAAGATCTAAAAGAATAAATGGAAACCAATTCCTTAAGGATTAAGACTTGCTACCAATCAATGGCCAAATGAACTTAAAGAATAAAGAGAAACCAATTCCTTACGGATTAAGAGTTGCTTCCAATCAATTGCCAAATGAACCTAAAGAATAAAGAGAAACCAATTCCTTAAGTATTAGGACTTGCTTCCAATCAATGGCTGAAAGATCTAAAAGAATAAATGGAAACCAATTCCTTAAGGATTAAGACTTGCTTCCAATCAATGGCCAAATGAACTTAAAGAATAAAGAGAAACCAATTCCTTAAGGATTAAGACTTGCTTCCAATCAATTGCCAAATGATAGTAAAGAGTAAATGCACTTGCTGCCAATCAATGACCAAATTAACTTAAAGAATAAAGAGAAACCAATTCCTTATGGATTAAGACTTGCTTCCAATCAATGGCCAAATGACATTAAAGAATAAAGAGACTTGCATCAAATCAATGGCCAAACGACATTAAAGAATAAAGAGAAACCAATTCCTTAAGGATTAAGACTTGCTTCCAATCAATGCCCAAATGAACCTAAAGAATAAAGAGAAACCAATTCCTTAAGTATTACGACTTGCTTCCAATCAATGGCTTAAAGATCTAAAAGAATAAATGGAAACCAATTCCTTAAGGATTAAGACTTGCTACCAATCAATGGCCAAATGAACTTAAAGAATAAAGAGAAACCAATTCCTTACGGATTAAGACTTGCTTCCAATCAATTGCCAAATGAACGTAAAGAGTAAAATGACTTCTGCCAATCAATGACCAAATGAACTTAAAGAATAAAGAGAAACCAATTCCTTACGGATTAAGACTTTTTTCCAATCAATGGCCAAATGACATTAAAGAATAAAGAGACTTGCTTCCACTCAATGGCCAAATGACATTAAAGAATAAAGAGAAACCAATTCCTTAAGGGTTAAGACTTGCATCCAATCAATGCCCAAATGAACCTAAAGAATAAAGAGAAACCAATTCCTTAAGTATTACGACTTGCTTCCAATCAATGGCTTAAAGATCTAAAAGAATAAATGGAAACCAATTCCTTAAGGATTAAGACTTGCTTCCAATCAATGGCCAAATGAACTTAAAGAATAAAGAGAAACCAATTCCTTAAGGATTAAGACTTGCTTCCAATCAATTGCCAAATGAACGTAAAGAGTAAACAGACTTGCTGCCAATCAATGACCAAATTAACTTAAAGAATAAAGAGAAACCAATTCCTTATGGATTAAGACTTGCTTCCAATCAATGGCCAAATGACATTAAAGAATAAAGAGACTTGCATCAAATCAATGGCCAAACGACATTAAAGAATAAAGAGAAACCAATTCCTTAAGGATTAAGACTTGCTTCCAATCAATGCCCAAATGAACCTAAAGAATAAAGAGAAACCAATTCCTTAAGTATTACGACTTGCTTCCAATCAATGGCTTAAAGATCTAAAAGAATAAATGGAAACCAATTCCTTAAGGATTAAGACTTGCTACCAATCAATGGCCAAATGAACTTAAAGAATAAAGAGAAACCAATTCCTTACGGATTAAGACTTGCTTCCAATCAATTGCCAAATGAACGTAAAGAGTAAACAGACTTGCTGCCAATCAATGACCAAATGAACTTAAAGAATAAAGAGAAACCAATTCCTTACGGATTAAGACTTGCTTCCAATCAATGGCCAAATGACATGAAAGAATAAAGAGACTTGCTTCAAATCAATGGCCAAACGACATTAAAGAATAAAGAGAAACCAATTCCTTAAGGATTAAGACTTGCTTCCAATCAATGCCCAAATGAACCTAAAGAATAAAGAGAAACCAATTCCTTAAGTATTACGACTTGCTTCCAATCAATGGCTTAAAGATCTAAAAGAATAAATGGAAACCAATTCCTTAAGGATTAAGACTTGCTTCCAATCAATGGCCAAATGAACTTAAAGAATAAAGAGAAACCAATTCCTTACGGATTAAGAGTTGCTTCCAATCAATTGCCAAATGAACCTAAAGAATAAAGAGAAACCAATTCCTTAAGTATTACGACTTGCTTCCAATCAATGGCTTAAAGATCTAAAAGAATAAATGGAAACCAATTCCTTAAGGATTAAGACTTGCTTCCAATCAATGGCCAAATGAACTTAAAGAATAAAGAGAAACCAATTCCTTAAGGATTAAGACTTGCTTCCAATCAATTGCCAAATGAACGTAAAGAGTAAACAGACTTGCGGCCAATCAATGACCAAATTAACTTAAAGAATAAAGAGAAACCAATTCCTTATGGATTAAGACTTGCTTCCAATCAATGGCCAAATGACATTAAAGAATAAAGAGACTTGCATCAAATCAATAGCCAAACGACATTAAAGAATAAAGAGAAACCAATTCCTTAAGGATTAAGACTTGCTTCCAATCAATGCCCAAATGAACCTAAAGAATAAAGAGAAACCAATTCCTTAAGTATTACGACTTGCTTCCAATCAATGGCTTAAAGATCTAAAAGAATAAATGGAAACCAATTCCTTAAGGATTAAGACTTGCTACCAATCAATGGCCAAATGAACTTAAAGAATAAAGAGAAACCAATTCCTTACGGATTAAGAGTTGCTTCCAATCAATTGCCAAATGAACCTAAAGAATAAAGAGAAACCAATTCCTTAAGTATTACGACTTGCTTCCAATCAATGGCTTAAAGATCTAAAAGAATAAATGGAAACCAATTCCTTAAGGATTAAGACTTGCTTCCAATCAATGGCCAAATGAACTTAAAGAATAAAGAGAAACCAATTCCTTAAGGATTAAGACTTGCTTCCAATCAATTGCCAAATGAACGTAAAGAGTAAATGCACTTCCGCCAATCAATGACCAAATGAACATAAAGAATAAAGAGAAACCAATTCCTTATGGATTAAGACTTGCTTCCAATCAATGGCAAAATGACATTAAAGAATAAAGAGACTTTCTTCAAATCAAGGGCCAAACGACATTAAAGAATAAAGAGGAACCAATTCCTTAAGGATGAAGACTTGCTTCCAATCAATGCCCAAATGAACCTAAAGAATAAAGAGAAACCAATTCCTTAAGGATTAAGATTTGCTTCCAATCAATTGCAAAAGGAACATAAAGAGTAAATGACTTGCTTCCAATCAATGACCAAATGACCTTAAAGAATAAAGAGAAACCAATTCCTTATGGATTAAGACTTGCTTCCAATCAATGGCCAAATGACATTAAAGAATAAAGAGACTTGCTTCCAATCAATGGCCAAACGACATTAAAAATAAAGAGAAACTAATTCCTTAAGGATTAAGACTTTCTAACAATCAATTGCCAAATGAACCTAAAGAATAAAGAGAAACCAATTCCTTAAGTATTACGACTCGCTTCCAATCAATGGCTTAAAGATCTAAAAGAATAAATGGAAACTAATTCCTTAAGGATTAAGACTTGCTTCCAATCAATGGCCAAATGAACTTAAAGAATCTAGAGAAACCAATTCCTTAAGGACTAAGACTTCCTTCCAATCAATTGCCAAATGAACGTAAAGAGTAAACAGACATGCTGCCAATCAATGACCAAATTAACTTAAAGAATAAAGAGAAACCAATTCCTTAAGGATTAAGACTTGCTTCCAATCAATGGCCAAACGACATTAAAGAATAAAGAGGAACCAATTCCTTAAGGATTAAGACTTGCTTCCATTCAATGCCCAAATGAACCTAAAGAATAAAGAGAAACCAATTCCTTAAGTATTACGACTTGCTTCCAATCAATGGCTAAAAGATCTAAAAGAATAAATGGAAACCAACTCCTTAAGGATTAAGACTTGCTTCCAATCAATGGCCAAATGAACTTAAAGAATAAAGAGAAACCAATTCCTTAAGGATTAAGACTTGCTTCCAATCAATTGCAAAATGAATGTAAAGAGTAAACATACTTGCTGCCAATCAATGACCAAATGAACTTAAAGAATAAAGAGAAACCAATTCCTTATGGATTAAGACTTGCTTCCAACCAATGGCCAAATGACATTAAAGAATAAAGAGACTTGCTTCCACTCAATGGCCAAATGACATTAAAGAATAAAGAGAAACCAATTCCTTAAGGATTAAGACTTGCTTCCAATCAATGCCCAAATGAACCTAAAGAATAAAGAGAAACCAATTCCTTAAGTATTACGACTTGCTTCCAATCAATGGCTTAAAGATCTAAAAGAATAAATGGAAACCAATTCCTTAAGGATTAAGACTTGCTTCCAATCAATGGCCAAATGAACTTAAAGAATAAAGAGAAACCAATTCCTTAAGGATTAAGACTTGCTTCCAATCAATTGCCAAATGAACGTAAAGAGTAAACAGACTTGTTGCCAATCAATGACCAAATTAACTTAAAGAATAAAGAGAAACCAATTCCTTATGGATTAAGACTTGCTTCCAATCAATGGCCAAATGACATTAAAGAATAAAGAGACTTGCATCAAATCAATGGCCAAACGACATTAAAGAATAAAGAGAAACCAATTCCTTAAGGATTAAGACTTGCTTCCAATCAATGCCCAAATGAACCTAAAGAATAAAGAAAAACCAATTCCTTAAGTATTACGACTTGCTTCCAATCAATGGCTTAAAGATCTAAAAGAATAAATGGAAACCAATTCCTTAAGGATTAAGACTTGCTACCAATCAATGGCCAAATGAACTTAAAGAATAAAGAGAAACCAATTCCTTACGGATTAAGAGTTGCTTCCAATCAATTGCCAAATGAACCTAAAGAATAAAGAGAAACCAATTCCTTAAGTATTACGACTTGCTTCCAATCAATGGCTTAAAGATCTAAAAGAATAAATGGAAACCAATTCCTTAAGGATTAAGACTTGCTTCCAATCAATGGCCAAATGAACTTAAAGAATAAAGAGAAACCAATTCCTTAAGGATTAAGACTTGCTTCCAATCAATTGCCAAATGAACGTAAAGAGTAAATGCACTTGCCTGCCAATCAATGACCAAATTAACTTAAAGAATAAAGAGAAACCAATTCCTTATGGATTAAGACTTGCTTCCAATCAACGGCCAAATGACATTAAAGAATAAAGAGACTTGCATCAAATCAATGGCCAAACGACATTAAAGAATAAAGAGAAACCAATTCCTTAAGGATTAAGACTTGCTTCCAATCAATGCCCAAATGAACCTAAAGAATAAAGAGAAACCAATTCCTTAAGTATTACGACTTGCTTCCAATCAATGGCTAAAAGATCTAAAAGAATAAATGGAAACCAACTCCTTAAGGATTAAGACTTGCTTCCAATCAATGGCCAAATGAACTTAAAGAATAAAGAGAAACCAATTCCTTAAGGATTAAGACTTGCTTCCATTCAATTGCCAAATGAACGTAAAGAGTAAACATACTTGCTGCCAATCAATGACCAAATGAACTTAAAGAATAAAGAGAAACCAATTCCTTATGGATTAAGACTTGCTTCCAATCAATGGCCAAATGACATTAAAGAATAAAGAGACTTGCTTCCACTCAATGGCCAAATGACATTAAAGAATAAAGAGAAACCAATTCCTTAAGGATTAAGACTTGCTTCCAATCAATGCCCAAATGAACCTAAAGAATAAAGAGAAACCAATTCCTTAAGTATTACGACTTGCTTCCAATCAATGGCTTAAAGATATAAAAGAATAAATGGAAACCAATTCCTTAAGGATTAAGACTTGCTTCCAATCAATGGCCAAATGAACTTAAAGAATAAAGAGAAACCAATTCCTTACGGATTAAGACTTGCTTCCAATCAATTGCCAAATGAACGTAAAGAATAAGCGACTTGCTACCAATCAATGACCAAATTAACTTAAAGAATAACGAGAAACCAATTCCTTATGGATTAAGACTTGCTTCCAATCAATGGCCAAATGACATTAAAGAATAAAGAGACTTGCTTCAAATCAATGGCCAAACGACATTAAAGAATAAAGAGAAACCAATTCCTTAAGGATTAAGACTTGCTTCCAATCAATGGCTTAAAGATCTAAAAGAATAAATGGAAACCAATTCCTTAAGGATTAAGACTTGCTTCCAATCAATGGCCAAATGAACTTAAAGAATAAAGAGAAACCAATTCCGTAAGGATTAAGACTTGCTTCCAATCAATGCCCAAATGAACCTAAAGAATAAAGAGAAACCAATTCCTTAAGTATTACGACTTGCTTCCAATCAATGGCTTAAAGATCTAAAAGAATAAATGGAAACCAATTCCTTAAGGATTAAGACTTGCTTCCAATCAATAGCCAAACGACATTAAAGAATAAAGAGAAACCAATTCCTTAAGGATTAAGACTTGCTTCCAATCAATGCCCAAATGAACCTAAAGAATAAAGAGAAACCAATTCCTTAAGTATTACGACTTGCTTCCAATCAATGGCTTAAAGATCTAAAAGAATAAATGGAAACCAATTCCTTAAGCATTAAGACTTGCTTCCAATCAATGGCCAAATGAACTTAAAGAATAAAGAGAAACCAATTGATGCGGAACCCCAAGGATATAACGATCCCGAAACCCCGAACACACACTTTGATAGGAGACAAGCAATAGGATAAACACCCTCCCTACTAAACCCCTAAGAAATCCGTTCTTAGAAACGTAGATAATTGGGATAAGAAAGATGAAACTGAACAAATATCACAAGAAAATTTACCTTTGTAATAGTCTATTCAGTTTCTTGATGCAACAAGTAAAGATGATCACTCCTCACTTGCACACAATTGAGAGTTTCTTAGAAGAAACCAGAAAATGTAATTCAATAATGAGAAAGCTGCTGCTACACTTGTTTATGAGGTATTTATACCTCTTACATTAGGTTAAATTAAACCTAGCCCACTAGAAAAGGCCCAACTTGCAAAACAAACAATTGGGCTGAATAAAACACCTCAAAATAACTAAATGTCTTCTAAAGAAAACTAAAGAGGATAATTAAATAAAACTTGGCCCAATTACGGACATAATACATTTTAATCTTATTGTGCCACACTTAGAGATATGGGCTGCCCGCTTTCACTAGGTGGCCCATTTAGCTTTGTCTTCTCTTCCTTAGCCCATTCTTGATGCATCTCTTCCACAAATGACTTGGCTAAGTTCCCAAAGCTTTCTTTCAGCATCTTTGCTCTTGCTCTTGTAATAGGTCCCACGGGCATGTTAAAATTCCCATCTTGCCCGTTAGTCTTTGGAATGTCCAATTTGCCCTCTGAGCTCGTATCAAATTGCTTCCAATCAATGCCCAAATGAACCTAAAGAATAAAGAGAAACCAATTCCTTAAGTATTACGACTTGCTTCCAATCAATGGCTTAAAGATCTAAAAGAATAAATGCAAACCAATTCCTTAAGGATTAAGACTTGCTACCAATCAATGGCCAAATGAACTTAAGGAATAAAGAGAAACCAATTCCTTAAGGATTAAGACTTGCTTCCAATCAATGCCCAAATGAACCTAAAGAATAAAGAGAAAACAATTCCTTAAGTATTACGACTTGCTTCCAATCAATGGCTTAAAGATCTAAAAGAATAAATGGAAACCAATTCCTTAAGGACTAAGACTTGCTTCCAATCAATGGCCAAATGCACTTAAAGAATAAAGAGAAACCAATTCCTTACGGATTAAGAGTTGCTTCCAATCAATTGCCAAATGAACCTAAAGAATAAAGAGAAACCAATTCCTTAAGTATTACGACTTGCTTCCAATCAATGGCTTAAAGATCTAAAAGAATAAATGGAAACCAATTCCTTAAGGATTAAGACTTGCTTCCAATCAATGGCCAAATGAACTTAAAGAATAAAGAGAAACCAATTCCTTAAGGATTAAGACTTGCTTCCAATCAATTGCCAAATGAACGTAAAGAGTAAACAGACTTGCTGCCAATCAATGACCAAATTAACTTAAAGAATAAAGAGAAACCAATTCCTTATGGATTAAGACTTGCTTCCAATCAATGGCCAAATGACATTAAAGAATAAAGAGACTTGCATCAAATCAATAGCCAAACGACATTAAAGAATAAAGAGAAACCAATTCCTTAAGGATTAAGACTTGCTTCCAATCAATGCCCAAATGAACCTAAAGAATAAAGAGAAACCAATTCCTTAAGTATTACGACTTGCTTCCAATCAATGGCTTAAAGATCTAAAAGAATAAATGGAAACCAATTCCTTAAGGATTAAGACTTGCTACCAATCAATGGCCAAATGAACTTAAAGAATAAAGAGAAACCAATTCCTTACGGATTAAGAGTTGCTTCCAATCAATTGCCAAATGAACCTAAAGAATAAAGAGAAACCAATTCCTTAAGTATTACGACTTGCTTCCAATCAATGGCTTAAAGATCTAAAAGAATAAATGGAAACCAATTCCTTAAGGATTAAGACTTGCTTCCAATCAATGGCCAAATGAACTTAAAGAATAAAGAGAAACCAATTCCTTAAGGATTAAGACTTGCTTCCAATCAATTGCCAAATGAACGTAAAGAGTAAAAATGACTTCACGCCAATCAATGACCAAATGAACATAAAGAATAAAGAGAAACCAATTCCTTATGGATTAAGACTTGCTTCCAATCAATGGCAAAATGACATTAAAGAATAAAGAGACTTTCTTCAAATCAAGGGCCAAACGACATTAAAGAATAAAGAGGAACCAATTCCTTAAGGATGAAGACTTGCTTCCAATCAATGCCCAAATGAACCTAAAGAATAAAGAGAAACCAATTCCTTAAGGATTAAGATTTGCTTCCAATCAATTGCCAAATGAACATAAAGAGTAAACAGACTTCTTTGCCAATCAATGACCAAATGACCTTAAAGAATAAAGAGAAACCAATTCCTTATGGATTAAGACTTGCTTCCAATCAATGGCCAAATGACATTAAAGAATAAAGAGACTTGCTTCCAATCAATGGCCAAACGACATTAAAAAATAAAGAGAAACTAATTCCTTAAGGATTAAGACTTTCTAACAATCAATTGCCAAATGAACCTAAAGAATAAAGAGAAACCAATTCCTTAAGTATTACGACTCGCTTCCAATCAATGGCTTAAAGATCTAAAAGAATAAATGGAAACTAATTCCTTAAGGATTAAGACTTGCTTCCAATCAATGGCCAAATGAACTTAAAGAATCTAGAGAAACCAATTCCTTAAGGACTAAGACTTCCTTCCAATCAATTGCCAAATGAACGTAAAGAGTAAACAGACATGCTGCCAATCAATGACCAAATTAACTTAAAGAATAAAGAGAAACCAATTCCTTAAGGATTAAGACTTGCTTCCAATCAATGGCCAAACGACATTAAAGAATAAAGAGGAACCAATTCCTTAAGGACGAAGACTTGCTTCCATTCAATGCCCAAATGAACCTAAAGAATAAAGAGAAACCAATTCCTTAAGTATTACGACTTGCTTCCAATCAATGGCTAAAAGATCTAAAAGAATAAATGGAAACCAACTCCTTAAGGATTAAGACTTGCTTCCAATCAATGGCCAAATGAACTTAAAGAATAAAGAGAAACCAATTCCTTAAGGATTAAGACTTGCTTCCAATCAATTGCAAAATGAACGTAAAGAGTAAACATACTTGCTGCCAATCAATGACCAAATGAACTTAAAGAATAAAGAGAAACCAATTCCTTATGGATTAAGACTTGCTTCCAACCAATGGCCAAATGACATTAAAGAATAAAGAGACTTGCTTCCACTCAATGGCCAAATGACATTAAAGAATAAAGAGAAACCAATTCCTTAAGGATTAAGACTTGCTTCCAATCAATGCCCAAATGAACCTAAAGAATAAAGAGAAACCAATTCCTTAAGTATTACGACTTGCTTCCAATCAATGGCTTAAAGATCTAAAAGAATAAATGGAAACCAATTCCTTAAGGATTAAGACTTGCTTCCAATCAATGGCCAAATGAACTTAAAGAATAAAGAGAAACCAATTCCTTACGGATTAAGACTTGCTTCCAATCAATTGCGGATGAACGTAAAGAGTAAGCAGACTTGCTGCCAATCAATGACCAAATGAACTTAAAGAATAAAGAGAAACCAATTCCTTACGGATTAAGACTTGCTTCCAATCAATGGCCAAATGACATGAAAGAATAAAGAGACTTGCTTCAAATCAATGGCCAAACGACATTAAAGAATAAAGAGAAACCAATTCCTTAAGGATTAAGACTTGCTTCCAATCAATGCCCAAATGAACCTAAAGAATAAAGAGAAACCAATTCCTTAAGTATTACGACTTGCTTCCAATCAATGGCTTAAAGATCTAAAAGAATAAATGGAAACCAATTCCTTAAGGATTAAGACTTGCTTCCAATCAATGGCCAAATGAACTTAAAGAATAAAGAGAAACCAATTCCTTACGGATTAAGAGTTGCTTCCAATCAATTGCCAAATGAACCTAAAGAATAAAGAGAAACCAATTCCTTAAGTATTACGACTTGCTTCCAATCAATGGCTTAAAGATCTAAAAGAATAAATGGAAACCAATTCCTTAAGGATTAAGACTTGCTTCCAATCAATGGCCAAATGAACTTAAAGAATAAAGAGAAACCAATTCCTTAAGGATTAAGACTTGCTTCCAATCAATTGCCAAATGAACGTAAAGAGTAAACTGACTTGCTGCCAATCAATGACCAAATTAACTTAAAGAATAAAGAGAAACCAATTCCTTATGGATTAAGACTTGCTTCCAATCAATGGCCAAATGACATTAAAGAATAAAGAGACTTGCATCAAATCAATAGCCAAACGACATTAAAGAATAAAGAGAAACCAATTCCTTAAGGATTAAGACTTGCTTCCAATCAATGCCCAAATGAACCTAAAGAATAAAGAGAAACCAATTCCTTAAGTATTACGACTTGCTTCCAATCAATGGCTTAAAGATCTAAAAGAATAAATGGAAACCAATTCCTTAAGGATTAAGACTTGCTACCAATCAATGGCCAAATGAACTTAAAGAATAAAGAGAAACCAATTCCTTACGGATTAAGAGTTGCTTCCAATCAATTGCCAAATGAACCTAAAGAATAAAGAGAAACCAATTCCTTAAGTATTACGACTTGCTTCCAATCAATGGCTTAAAGATCTAAAAGAATAAATGGAAACCAATTCCTTAAGGATTAAGACTTGCTTCCAATCAATGGCCAAATGAACTTAAAGAATAAAGAGAAACCAATTCCTTAAGGATTAAGACTTGCTTCCAATCAATTGCCAAATGAACGTAAAGAGTAAACAGACTTCCTGCCAATCAATGACCAAATGAACATAAAGAATAAAGAGAAACCAATTCCTTATGGATTAAGACTTGCTTCCAATCAATGGCAAAATGACATTAAAGAATAAAGAGACTTTCTTCAAATCAAGGGCCAAACGACATTAAAGAATAAAGAGGAACCAATTCCTTAAGGATGAAGACTTGCTTCCAATCAATGCCCAAATGAACCTAAAGAATAAAGAGAAACCAATTCCTTAAGGATTAAGATTTGCTTCCAATCAATTGCCAAATGAACATAAAGAGTAAACAGACTTGCTGCCAATCAATGACCAAATGACCTTAAAGAATAAAGAGAAACCAATTCCTTATGGATTAAGACTTGCTTCCAATCAATGGCCAAATGACATTAAAGAATAAAGAGACTTGCTTCCAATCAATGGCCAAACGACATTAAAAAATAAAGAGAAACTAATTCCTTAAGGATTAAGACTTTCTAACAATCAATTGCCAAATGAACCTAAAGAATAAAGAGAAACCAATTCCTTAAGTATTACGACTCGCTTCCAATCAATGGCTTAAAGATCTAAAAGAATAAATGGAAACTAATTCCTTAAGGATTAAGACTTGCTTCCAATCAATGGCCAAATGAACTTAAAGAATCTAGAGAAACCAATTCCTTAAGGACTAAGACTTCCTTCCAATCAATTGCCAAATGAACGTAAAGAGTAAACAGACATGCTGCCAATCAATGACCAAATTAACTTAAAGAATAAAGAGAAACCAATTCCTTAAGGATTAAGACTTGCTTCCAATCAATGGCCAAACGACATTAAAGAATAAAGAGGAACCAATTCCTTAAGGACGAAGACTTGCTTCCATTCAATGCCCAAATGAACCTAAAGAATAAAGAGAAACCAATTCCTTAAGTATTACGACTTGCTTCCAATCAATGGCTAAAAGATCTAAAAGAATAAATGGAAACCAACTCCTTAAGGATTAAGACTTGCTTCCAATCAATGGCCAAATGAACTTAAAGAATAAAGAGAAACCAATTCCTTAAGGATTAAGACTTGCTTCCAATCAATTGCAAAATGAACGTAAAGAGTAAACATACTTGCTGCCAATCAATGACCAAATGAACTTAAAGAATAAAGAGAAACCAATTCCTTATGGATTAAGACTTGCTTCCAACCAATGGCCAAATGACATTAAAGAATAAAGAGACTTGCTTCCACTCAATGGCCAAATGACATTAAAGAATAAACAGAAACCAATTCCTTAAGGATTAAGACTTGCTTCCAATCAATGCCCAAATGAACCTAAAGAATAAAGAGAAACCAATTCCTTAAGTATTACGACTTGCTTCCAATCAATGGCTTAAAGATCTAAAAGAATAAATGGAAACCAATTCCTTAAGGATTAAGACTTGCTTCCAATCAATGGCCAAATGAACTTAAAGAATAAAGAGAAACCAATTCCTTAAGGATTAAGACTTGCTTCCAATCAATTGCCAAATGAACGTAAAGAGTAAACAGACTTGCTGCCAATCAATGACCAAATTAACTTAAAGAATAAAGAGAAACCAATTCCTTATGGATTAAGACTTGCTTCCAATCAATGGCCAAATGACATTAAAGAATAAAGAGACTTGCATCAAATCAATGGCCAAACGACATTAAAGAATAAAGAGAAACCAATTCCTTAAGGATTAAGACTTGCTTCCAATCAATGCCCAAATGAACCTAAAGAATAAAGAAAAACCAATTCCTTAAGTATTACGACTTGCTTCCAATCAATGGCTTAAAGATCTAAAAGAATAAATGGAAACCAATTCCTTAAGGATTAAGACTTGCTACCAATCAATGGCCAAATGAACTTAAAGAATAAAGAGAAACCAATTCCTTACGGATTAAGAGTTGCTTCCAATCAATTGCCAAATGAACCTAAAGAATAAAGAGAAACCAATTCCTTAAGTATTACGACTTGCTTCCAATCAATGGCTTAAAGATCTAAAAGAATAAATGGAAACCAATTCCTTAAGGATTAAGACTTGCTTCCAATCAATGGCCAAATGAACTTAAAGAATAAAGAGAAACCAATTCCTTAAGGATTAAGACTTGCTTCCAATCAATTGCCAAATGAACGTAAAGAGTAAAATGCACTTGCTGCCAATCAATGACCAAATTAACTTAAAGAATAAAGAGAAACCAATTCCTTATGGATTAAGACTTGCTTCCAATCAACGGCCAAATGACATTAAAGAATAAAGAGACTTGCATCAAATCAATGGCCAAACGACATTAAAGAATAAAGAGAAACCAATTCCTTAAGGATTAAGACTTGCTTCCAATCAATGCCCAAATGAACCTAAAGAATAAAGAGAAACCAATTCCTTAAGTATTACGACTTGCTTCCAATCAATGGCTAAAAGATCTAAAAGAATAAATGGAAACCAACTCCTTAAGGATTAAGACTTGCTTCCAATCAATGGCCAAATGAACTTAAAGAATAAAGAGAAACCAATTCCTTAAGGATTAAGACTTGCTTCCATTCAATTGCCAAATGAACGTAAAGAGTAAACATACTTGCTGCCAATCAATGACCAAATGAACTTAAAGAATAAAGAGAAACCAATTCCTTATGGATTAAGACTTGCTTCCAATCAATGGCCAAATGACATTAAAGAATAAAGAGACTTGCTTCCACTCAATGGCCAAATGACATTAAAGAATAAACAGAAACCAATTCCTTAAGGATTAAGACTTGCTTCCAATCAATGCCCAAATGAACCTAAAGAATAAAGAGAAACCAATTCCTTAAGTATTACGACTTGCTTCCAATCAATGGCTTAAAGATATAAAAGAATAAATGGAAACCAATTCCTTAAGGATTAAGACTTGCTTCCAATCAATGGCCAAATGAACTTAAAGAATAAAGAGAAACCAATTCCTTACGGATTAAGACTTGCTTCCAATCAATTGCCAAATGAACGTAAAGAATAAACAGACTTGCTGCCAATCAATGACCAAATTAACTTAAAGAATAACGAGAAACCAATTCCTTATGGATTAAGACTTGCTTCCAATCAATGGCCAAATGACATTAAAGAATAAAGAGACTTGCTTCAAATCAATGGCCAAACGACATTAAAGAATAAAGAGAAACCAATTCCTTAAGGATTAAGACTTGCTTCCAATCAATGGCTTAAAGATCTAAAAGAATAAATGGAAACCAATTCCTTAAGGATTAAGACTTGCTGCCAATCAATGGCCAAATGAACTTAAAGAATAAAGAGAAACCAATTCCGTAAGGATTAAGACTTGCTTCCAATCAATGCCCAAATGAACCTAAAGAATAAAGAGAAACCAATTCCTTAAGTATTACGACTTGCTTCCAATCAATGGCTTAAAGATCTAAAAGAATAAATGGAAACCAATTCCTTAAGGATTAAGACTTGCTTCCAATCAATAGCCAAACGACATTAAAGAATAAAGAGAAACCAATTCCTTAAGGATTAAGACTTGCTTCCAATCAATGCCCAAATGAACCTAAAGAATAAAGAGAAACCAATTCCTTAAGTATTACGACTTGCTTCCAATCAATGGCTTAAAGATCTAAAAGAATAAATGGAAACCAATTCCTTAAGCATTAAGACTTGCTTCCAATCAATGGCCAAATGAACTTAAAGAATAAAGAGAAACCAATTGATGCGGAACCCCAAGGATATAACGATCCCGAAACCCCGAACACACACTTTGATAGGAGACAAGCAATAGGATAAACACCCTCCCTACTAAACCCCTAAGAAATCCGTTCTTAGAAGCGTAGATAATTGGGATAAGAAAGATGAAACTGAACAAATATCACAAGAAAATTTACCTTTGTAATAGTCTATTCAGTTTCTTGATGCAACAAGTAAAGATGATCACTCCTCACTTGCACACAATTGAGAGTTTCTTAGAAGAAACCAGAAAATGTAATTCAATAATGAGAAAGTCTTTGCTACACTTGTTTATGAGGTATTTATACCTCTTACATTAGGTTAAATTAAACCTAGCCCACTAGAAAAGGCCCAACTTGCAAAACAAACAATTGGGCTGAATAAAACACCTCAAAATAACTAAATGTCTTCTAAAGAAAACTAATAAGGATAATTAAATAAAACTTGGCCCAATTACGGACATAATACATTTTAATCTTATTGTGCCACACTTAGAGATATGGGCTGCCCGCTTTCACTAGGTGGCCCATTTAGCTTTGTCTTCTCTTCCTTAGCCCATTCTTGATGCATCTCTTCCACAAATGACTTGGCTAAGTTCCCAAAGCTTTCTTTCAGCATCTTTGCTCTTGCTCTTGTAATAGGTCCCACGGGCATGTTAAAATTCCCATCTTGCCCGTTAGTGCTGGAATGTCCAATTTGCCCTCCTGAGCTCGTATCAAATTGCTTCCAATCAATGCCCAAATGAACCTAAAGAATAAAGAGAAACCAATTCCTTAAGTATTACGACTTGCTTCCAATCAATGGCTTAAAGATCTAAAAGAATAAATGCAAACCAATTCCTTAAGGATTAAGACTTGCTACCAATCAATGGCCAAATGAACTTAAGGAATAAAGAGAAACCAATTCCTTAAGGATTAAGACTTGCTTCCAATCAATGCCCAAATGAACCTAAAGAATAAAGAGAAAACAATTCCTTAAGTATTACGACTTGCTTCCAATCAATGGCTTAAAGATCTAAAAGAATAAATGGAAACCAATTCCTTAAGGACTAAGACTTGCTTCCAATCAATGGCCAAATGCACTTAAAGAATAAAGAGAAACCAATTCCTTACGGATTAAGAGTTGCTTCCAATCAATTGCCAAATGAACCTAAAGAATAAAGAGAAACCAATTCCTTAAGTATTACGACTTGCTTCCAATCAATGGCTTAAAGATCTAAAAGAATAAATGGAAACCAATTCCTTAAGGATTAAGACTTGCTTCCAATCAATGGCCAAATGAACTTAAAGAATAAAGAGAAACCAATTCCTTAAGGATTAAGACTTGCTTCCAATCAATTGCCAAATGAACGTAAAGAGTAAACAGACTTGCTGCCAATCAATGACCAAATTAACTTAAAGAATAAAGAGAAACCAATTCCTTATGGATTAAGACTTGCTTCCAATCAATGGCCAAATGACATTAAAGAATAAAGAGACTTGCATCAAATCAATAGCCAAACGACATTAAAGAATAAAGAGAAACCAATTCCTTAAGGATTAAGACTTGCTTCCAATCAATGCCCAAATGAACCTAAAGAATAAAGAGAAACCAATTCCTTAAGTATTACGACTTGCTTCCAATCAATGGCTTAAAGATCTAAAAGAATAAATGGAAACCAATTCCTTAAGGATTAAGACTTGCTACCAATCAATGGCCAAATGAACTTAAAGAATAAAGAGAAACCAATTCCTTACGGATTAAGAGTTGCTTCCAATCAATTGCCAAATGAACCTAAAGAATAAAGAGAAACCAATTCCTTAAGTATTACGACTTGCTTCCAATCAATGGCTTAAAGATCTAAAAGAATAAATGGAAACCAATTCCTTAAGGATTAAGACTTGCTTCCAATCAATGGCCAAATGAACTTAAAGAATAAAGAGAAACCAATTCCTTAAGGATTAAGACTTGCTTCCAATCAATTGCCAAATGAACGTAAAGAGTAAATGACTTCACCAATCAATGACCAAATGAACATAAAGAATAAAGAGAAACCAATTCCTTATGGATTAAGACTTGCTTCCAATCAATGGCAAAATGACATTAAAGAATAAAGAGACTTTCTTCAAATCAAGGGCCAAACGACATTAAAGAATAAAGAGGAACCAATTCCTTAAGGATGAAGACTTGCTTCCAATCAATGCCCAAATGAACCTAAAGAATAAAGAGAAACCAATTCCTTAAGGATTAAGATTTGCTTCCAATCAATTGCCAAATGAACATAAAGAGTAAACAGACTTGCAGCCAATCAATGACCAAATGACCTTAAAGAATAAAGAGAAACCAATTCCTTATGGATTAAGACTTGCTTCCAATCAATGGCCAAATGACATTAAAGAATAAAGAGACTTGCTTCCAATCAATGGCCAAACGACATTAAAAATAAAGAGAAACTAATTCCTTAAGGATTAAGACTTTCTAACAATCAATTGCCAAATGAACCTAAAGAATAAAGAGAAACCAATTCCTTAAGTATTACGACTCGCTTCCAATCAATGGCTTAAAGATCTAAAAGAATAAATGGAAACTAATTCCTTAAGGATTAAGACTTGCTTCCAATCAATGGCCAAATGAACTTAAAGAATCTAGAGAAACCAATTCCTTAAGGACTAAGACTTCCTTCCAATCAATTGCCAAATGAACGTAAAGAGTAAACAGGACATCTTTGCCAATCAATGACCAAATTAACTTAAAGAATAAAGAGAAACCAATTCCTTAAGGATTAAGACTTGCTTCCAATCAATGGCCAAACGACATTAAAGAATAAAGAGGAACCAATTCCTTAAGGACGAAGACTTGCTTCCATTCAATGCCCAAATGAACCTAAAGAATAAAGAGAAACCAATTCCTTAAGTATTACGACTTGCTTCCAATCAATGGCTAAAAGATCTAAAAGAATAAATGGAAACCAACTCCTTAAGGATTAAGACTTGCTTCCAATCAATGGCCAAATGAACTTAAAGAATAAAGAGAAACCAATTCCTTAAGGATTAAGACTTGCTTCCAATCAATTGCAAAATGAACGTAAAGAGTAAACATACTTCTTTGCCAATCAATGACCAAATGAACTTAAAGAATAAAGAGAAACCAATTCCTTATGGATTAAGACTTGCTTCCAACCAATGGCCAAATGACATTAAAGAATAAAGAGACTTGCTTCCACTCAATGGCCAAATGACATTAAAGAATAAACAGAAACCAATTCCTTAAGGATTAAGACTTGCTTCCAATCAATGCCCAAATGAACCTAAAGAATAAAGAGAAACCAATTCCTTAAGTATTACGACTTGCTTCCAATCAATGGCTTAAAGATCTAAAAGAATAAATGGAAACCAATTCCTTAAGGATTAAGACTTGCTTCCAATCAATGGCCAAATGAACTTAAAGAATAAAGAGAAACCAATTCCTTAAGGATTAAGACTTGCTTCCAATCAATTGCCAAATGAACGTAAAGAGTAAACAGACTTGCGGCCAATCAATGACCAAATTAACTTAAAGAATAAAGAGAAACCAATTCCTTATGGATTAAGACTTGCTTCCAATCAATGGCCAAATGACATTAAAGAATAAAGAGACTTGCATCAAATCAATGGCCAAACGACATTAAAGAATAAAGAGAAACCAATTCCTTAAGGATTAAGACTTGCTTCCAATCAATGCCCAAATGAACCTAAAGAATAAAGAAAAACCAATTCCTTAAGTATTACGACTTGCTTCCAATCAATGGCTTAAAGATCTAAAAGAATAAATGGAAACCAATTCCTTAAGGATTAAGACTTGCTACCAATCAATGGCCAAATGAACTTAAAGAATAAAGAGAAACCAATTCCTTATGGATTAAGAGTTGCTTCCAATCAATTGCCAAATGAACCTAAAGAATAAAGAGAAACCAATTCCTTAAGTATTACGACTTGCTTCCAATCAATGGCTTAAAGATCTAAAAGAATAAATGGAAACCAATTCCTTAAGGATTAAGACTTGCTTCCAATCAATGGCCAAATGAACTTAAAGAATAAAGAGAAACCAATTCCTTAAGGATTAAGACTTGCTTCCAATCAATTGCCAAATGAACGTAAAGAGTAAACAGACTTGCTGCCAATCAATGACCAAATTAACTTAAAGAATAAAGAGAAACCAATTCCTTATGGATTAAGACTTGCTTCCAATCAACGGCCAAATGACATTAAAGAATAAAGAGACTTGCATCAAATCAATGGCCAAACGACATTAAAGAATAAAGAGAAACCAATTCCTTAAGGATTAAGACTTGCTTCCAATCAATGCCCAAATGAACCTAAAGAATAAAGAGAAACCAATTCCTTAAGTATTACGACTTGCTTCCAATCAATGGCTAAAAGATCTAAAAGAATAAATGGAAACCAACTCCTTAAGGATTAAGACTTGCTTCCAATCAATGGCCAAATGAACTTAAAGAATAAAGAGAAACCAATTCCTTAAGGATTAAGACTTGCTTCCATTCAATTGCCAAATGAACGTAAAGAGTAAACATACTTGCTGCCAATCAATGACCAAATGAACTTAAAGAATAAAGAGAAACCAATTCCTTATGGATTAAGACTTGCTTCCAATCAATGGCCAAATGACATTAAAGAATAAAGAGACTTGCTTCCACTCAATGGCCAAATGACATTAAAGAATAAACAGAAACCAATTCCTTAAGGATTAAGACTTGCTTCCAATCAATGCCCAAATGAACCTAAAGAATAAAGAGAAACCAATTCCTTAAGTATTACGACTTGCTTCCAATCAATGGCTTAAAGATATAAAGAATAAATGGAAACCAATTCCTTAAGGATTAAGACTTGCTTCCAATCAATGGCCAAATGAACTTAAAGAATAAAGAGAAACCAATTCCTTACGGATTAAGACTTGCTTCCAATCAATTGCCAAATGAACGTAAAGAATAAACAGACTTGCTGCCAATCAATGACCAAATTAACTTAAAGAATAACGAGAAACCAATTCCTTATGGATTAAGACTTGCTTCCAATCAATGGCCAAATGACATTAAAGAATAAAGAGACTTGCTTCAAATCAATGGCCAAACGACATTAAAGAATAAAGAGAAACCAATTCCTTAAGGATTAAGACTTGCTTCCAATCAATGGCTTAAAGATCTAAAAGAATAAATGGAAACCAATTCCTTAAGGATTAAGACTTGCTTGTAATCAATGGCCAAATGAACTTAAAGAATAAAGAGAAACCAATTCGTAAGGATTAAGACTTGCTTCCAATCAATGCCCAAATGAACCTAAAGAATAAAGAGAAACCAATTCCTTAAGTATTACGACTTGCTTCCAATCAATGGCTTAAAGATCTAAAAGAATAAATGGAAACCAATTCCTTAAGGATTAAGACTTGCTTCCAATCAATAGCCAAACGACATTAAAGAATAAAGAGAAACCAATTCCTTAAGGATTAAGACTTGCTTCCAATCAATGCCCAAATGAACCTAAAGAATAAAGAGAAACCAATTCCTTAAGTATTACGACTTGCTTCCAATCAATGGCTTAAAGATCTAAAAGAATAAATGGAAACCAATTCCTTAAGCATTAAGACTTGCTTCCAATCAATGGCCAAATGAACTTAAAGAATAAAGAGAAACCAATTGATGCGGAACCCCAAGGATATAACGATCCCGAAACCCCGAACACACACTTTGATAGGAGACAAGCAATAGGATAAACACCCTCCCTACTAAACCCCTAAGAAATCCGTTCTTAGAAACGTAGATAATTGGGATAAGAAAGATGAAACTGAACAAATATCACAAGAAAATTTACCTTTGTAATAGTCTATTCAGTTTCTTGATGCAACAAGTAAAGATGATCACTCCTCACTTGCACACAATTGAGAGTTTCTTAGAAGAAACCAGAAAATGTAATTCAATAATGAGAAAGTCTTTGCTACACTTGTTTATGAGGTATTTATACCTCTTACATTAGGTTAAATTAAACCTAGCCCACTAGAAAAGGCCCAACTTGCAAAACAAACAATTGGGCTGAATAAAACACCTCAAAATAACTAAATGTCTTCTAAAGAAAACTAAAAAGGATAATTAAATAAAACTTGGCCCAATTACGGACATAATACATTTTAATCTTATTGTGCCACACTTAGAGATATGGGCTGCCCGCTTTCACTAGGTGGCCCATTTAGCTTTGTCTTCTCTTCCTTAGCCCATTCTTGATGCATCTCTTCCACAAATGACTTGGCTAAGTTCCCAAAGCTTTCTTTCAGCATCTTTGCTCTTGCTCTTGTAATAGGTCCCACGGGCATGTTAAAATTCCCATCTTGCCCGTTAGTGCTGGAATGTCCAATTTGCCCTCCTGAGCTCGTATCATTCCCTCCCTCCTCAAAAAGATTCGTCCTCGAATCTGCATCCATATCAAATGGAGAAAGGTCAGTAACATTAAAAGTAGCTGAAACATTGTACTCACCTGGGAGGTCAATCTTATATGCATTGTCATTGATCCTCTCTAGCACTTGAAATGGACCATCTCCCCTAGCATCAAGCTTGGATTTCCTTTGAGTAGGAAACCTCTCTTTTCGCAAATGAACCCAAACCCAATCACCAGGTTCAAACACAATTTGTTTACGACCCTTATTCACTCTTTGGGCTGTCAATCTGCTTCTCTTCTCAATCATCTCACGTGCCTTCATGTGCATCTCTTTAACCTTTTCAGCCTTGCTTTCACCATCTAAACTAACAATATCACTCAAAGGCAAAGGCATTAAATCCAAAACAGTTAAAGGATTAAAACCATACACAATCTCAAATGGAGAGAACCCTGTAGAAGAATGTATAGTCCTATTATAAGCAAACTCAATAAAAGGCAAACAATCTTCCCAAGTTTTCAAATTCTTCCCAACAACTGCACGCAATAAAGTCCTTAAAGTTCTATTCACCACTTCAGTTTGACCATCAGTTTGTGGGTGACAAGTAGTAGAATAAAGCAATTTTGTTCCCAACTTGCCCCACAACACTTTCCAAAAATGACTCAAAAACTTCACATCACGATCAGAAACAATAGTTCTAGGGACACCATGCAAACGCACAACTTCTCTAAAGAACAATTCAGCAATATTTGTTGCATCATCGCTTTATGGCATGCAATAAAGTGAGCCATTTTACTAAATCATCCACTACAACAAAAATGCTATCTCTACCCTTCCTAGTTCTAGGCAATCCAAGCACAAAATCCATGGATATGTCAATCCAAGGATGAGTAGGAATAGGTAAGGATGTATACAAACCATGTGGCATAGACTTAGATTTAGCCTGTTTACATGCAATGCATCTAGCACAAATTCTCTCAACATCTTTTCGCATGCGAGGCCAATAAAAATGTTCAGACAACACATCCAAAGTCTTATGCACACCAAAATGACCCATCAATCCACCACAATGTGATTCCCTAACAAGCAATTCTCTAGTTGAGCAAATAGGCACACAAATTCTATTGCCACGAAACAGAAAACCTTCATGCCTATAGAACTTGTTAAATGCACCCTTTTCACATGTAGCATATATATTAGCAAAATCAGTCAGTTGCATACAAATCTTTCAAGTGCTCAAATCCTAACAACTTAGAAGAAAGTGTAGTGATTAAAGCATCCCTCCTAGATAAAGCATCAAAGAACTACATTCTCTTTTCCTTGCTTATAAGCAATCACATATGGAAATGTCTCAATGAATTCCACCCATTTGGCATGTCTTTTGTTCAACTTACATTGACCTTTTAGGTGCTTCAAAGACTCATGATCAGTGTGAATCACGAACTCTTTGGGTAGCAAATAATGTTGCCAAACCTCCAAAGCTCGAACCAAGGCATATAGCTCCTTGTCATAGGTAGAATACTTGAGTTGAGCTCCATTCAACTTCTCACTGAAGAATGCAATGGGACGTATTTCCTGCATCAAAACAGCACCTATACCAATCCCAGAAGCATCACATTCTACTTCAAAAGTCTTATCAAAATTAGGCAAAACAAGAATAGGAGCAGAACACAATTTTTCTTTCAAAGTGGTAAAAGCAAGTTCTTGTTCCTGTCCCCATTTAAACCCAACATCCTTTTTAACAATTTCAGTTAAAGGAGCAGCAACGGTAGAGAAATTTTTCACAAATCTCCTATAAAACCCAGCTAAACCATGAAAACTCCTTACCTCTGAAGCACTTTTAGGCATTGGCCATTCTCGAATAGCCTTCACCTTCTCCTCATCAACCTCAATACCACGTGCACTCACAACAAAACCAAGAAACACAACTCTATCCATGCAAAATGTGCACTTCTTAAGGTTGGCATACAACTTCTCCTTCCTAAGAACTTCTAAAGCAGCCTTAACATACAATATGTGATCATCCAAACAATTGTTGTAAATCAGAATATCATCAAAATAAACAACCACAAACTTTCCCAAGAAATCCCTCAAAATATGGTTCATTAAGCGCATGAAAGTACTAGGTGCATTAGTTAACCCAAAAGGCATAACCAACCACTCATAAAGACCATATTTTGTTTTAAATGCAGTCTTCCACTCATCCCCTGGTTTCATTCTAATTTGGTGATACCCACTTTTCAAATCAATTTTAGTGAATATGCATGCACCATTCAACTCATCAAGCATGTCATCTAACCTAGGGATAGGATGGCGATACTTTACCGTTATCTTGTTGACTGCACGACAATCCACACACATCCTCCAAGTGCCATCTTTCTTTGGAACCAACAAAACTGGAACAGACATGGACTCATGCTTTCCTTCACGCACTTTAGCTAGTAGCTCATCCACTTGCCTCAAGCTCCTTTGTCTCCTCAGGATTACTTCTATAGGCTGGCCTATTTGGAATGCTAGCCCCGGGCATGAAGTCAATTTGGTGCTCAATCCCTCTCAATGGTGGTAATCCAGTTGGCACCTCATCAGGAAAACATCTTCAAATTCCTGCAACAAAGAAACAAATCTACTAGGCAAATTTGGGTTAAGGTTAGTTTCGAAGAAAAACCTCCCTAAACCTTATCATAACCATTGCTCTCTTGCCTAGAAAAGCACCTTTCAAATCCCTCTCCTTTGCATAGAAACATATTTTTCTCTCAATTCTTTCAGTTTCTTCATTTTTCTCACTCTTTTCTTTTCTTTCACTCATTCTTTCTTTTCACTATTCAGATTCTTTCCTTTCTTTTCACTCACCATTGGGCCCTTATCTTTTTCTTTTCTCTCATGGTCTCTTTCTCTCTCGTTTTCTTTTGCCTTACTTTCTAAATTCCCAAGAGAAGATTGTTGAAGTTTTACTTGATCAAGATACACCTCTTTGGGCGATAATGGAGCAAGCGTGAACTTGTGACCATTATGCTCAAAGGAATACCTGTTCTTGTACCCATCATGTTGCACACGCCTATCAAATTGCCATGGTCTCCCAATAATAAGTGACTAGCTTGCATGGGTACTACATCACACACCACTTCATCACAATATTTTCCAATAGAAAATGCAACCACAACCTGTCTAGTAACTTTCACCTCTCCACTATTATTCAACCACTGCAACCTATATGGATTAGGATGCTTATCACACTTCAACCCTAGCTTCTCAACTAAAGTAGTACTCAACACTAGTACAACTTCCACCATCAATGATCAAGCTACATACCTTTCCACCAACTAAGCACCTGGTGTGGAATATATTTTCTCTTTGCTCCAAGTCGCCTTCCTTAACTTGCAAATTCAATGCACGCCTAGCAACAAGAGACTCACCATGCACAAGATACTCCACATGCTCATCAAAGATCGTAACAATCCTCCAAAGGTGGCATACTATCACTCGCATCGGACACATTACCATCATCGATTCAGAAACAACTTCTCCACCCCTAATCACCATCATCCTTTTGTTTGGGCAATCTGATGCATAATGACCCAAACCTTGACATTTGTAGCATTTGATATCTCTATGTCTAGAATTAGCAATAGAAGAAGATGAGTTAGAACTACCTTTCTTCTTTGTTGTATCTAGCCCTTTTCCTTGGAATCAACCTTTATTCTTCTTGGTGTCCTCATATTTTCGCCATTTAGAACTCCACTTTGAGTTAGAATTGGAAAATGCTTTGGCTGCCCTCCTTTGATTTTGTTGCTTCTCCACCTTCATTGCCATGCTAACCAAATCATCCATCTCCACATAATGTCTGTAATTCCACCACATCTGCAATTTCTTTGTTTAGACCACCCATAAATCGTGCCATAGTCACTTCCATGTCCTCCTCTATGTTGGCCTTGATCATGAGCATCTCCATCTCTTTGTGGTAATCCTCCACCGATTTAGAACCTTGTGTGAGCCTATGTAATTTCTGGTGCACCTCCTGTAATAATAAGAAGGTACAAATCTCTCTCTCATCACTTGCTTCATCTCTTCCCAAGTCTCAATAGGCCGCTCACCATTCCTCCTTCTAGACTTCATTAGCTCATCCCACCAAACTAGTGCATAATCTGAAAACTCCACTGCACCAATCTCACTTTCTTCTCTTCAAGATAATAATGGCATGCAAAGATCATCTCAACTTTCCTTTCCCATTCTAAGTAGGCTTCAAAGATCGTTTCTTCCCTTGAATGGAGGAATTTGCATTTTATGGCATTAATGTTGCTATCTTGTCTTCCTCGGTTCCTAGCTCTCCTATTTCTAACTGATTCACTCCATCAGATTCCTCCTCATATGGCTCACGATTGAAATCATTGTGATTTCGTCTATGCCTCCGATCACCCGCCTACTACTCTCGGAGATAGCTTGTGTCACTTCCCTTCTCCATTCATCCATATCATCAAGTCTACTATTCAATTTCTGAAATTGAGAAACAAAGGCTTGGTATATCACCTTCATATCTGGTGTCATGGGAGCTCCCTCTTCACCATTGGAAATAACCCGCAAAGTGTTAATAAAGTAACCTCACAGTTCACTCTCTCACGTGTTTTCACTCAGAAATTTGGGGGCACTTGTGTTTGCACTCAATTCAGGCTTTTACCCTCTTTTGAACTCAACACTCTTGCCTTTTACCTCTTTTGACCACTTTTGGTTGTTGCACTTCAGAAATTAAACAAACCAAAACAAACTCAAATTCACAAGCAATATTTGGGACAGAAAATGAATGATAAACTGGCAAAAGAAAACTCTAGTTGAGGACCAAAGGAAATGCAAAACCAAAGAAGAAAGAATTAGACACTAACAAATGAAGGAAACTGATGCAAATTAAGATCAAGAATGTGCCAAGAAAACACAAGATTGGAACCAAAGAAAGTGGTGACAGAAGAAAACAAGACAAGAATCACACCAAAACTGGTTTCAATTGTGGATTAAAACAATTACGAAATTCTGCAGTTTTTTTCGCGTTTTTTTCTTTTTTTTTTTTGCGTTTTTTGTTTTCTAATGAATTCTGCACACACTATTTTTTTCACGTTTTCTTTTTTTTTCACGTTTTTTTGATCCAAACACAAAATAGTAAAAACAGAGACAACAGAACAACAGAAAAAAAAAAAAAATTGGAACAAAGAAAGGAAAACCTGAGCAGAAAAAAAAAAGGACAAAATGCAACCAATAAAAACGCAGATAAATAGGAATTTATCTACACTGGCCTCGATACCAAATGATGCGGAACCCCAAGGATATAACGATCCCGAAACCCCGAACACACACTTTGATAGGAGAGAAGCAATAGGATAAACACCCTCCTACTAAACCCCTAAGAAATCCGATCTTAGAAACGTAGATAATTGGGATAAGAAAGATGAAACTGAACAAATATCACAAGAAAATTTACCTTTGTAATAGTCTATTCAGTTTCTTGATGCAACAAGTAAAGATGATCACTCCTCACTTGCACACAATTGAGAGTTTCTTAGAAGAAACCAGAAAATGTAATTCAATAATGAGAAAGCTGCTGCTACACTTGTTTATGAGGTATTTATACCTCTTACATTAGGTTAAATTAAACCTAGCCCACTAGAAAAGGCCCAACTTGCAAAACAAACAATTGGGCTGAATAAAACACCTCAAAATAACTAAATGTCTTCTAAAGAAAACTAAAAAGGATAATTAAATAAAACTTGGCCCAATTACGGACATAATACATTTTAATCTTATTGTGCCACACGTAGAGATATGGGCTGCCCGCTTTCACTAGGTGGCCCATTTAGCTTTGTCTTCTCTTCCTTAGCCCATTCTTGATGCATCTCTTCCACAAATGACTTGGCTAAGTTCCCAAAGCTTTCTTTCAGCATCTTTGCTCTTGCTCTTGTAATAGGTCCCACGGGCATGTTAAAATTCCCATCTTGCCCGTTAGTGCTGGAATGTCCAATTTGCCCTCCTGAGCTCGTATCACCAATTCCTTAAGGATTAAGACTTGCTTCCAATCAATTGCCAAATGAACGTAAAGAGAAACCAGACTTGCTGCCAATCAATGATCAAATGAACTTAAAGAATAAAGAGAAACCGATTCCTTATGGATTAAGACTTGCTTCCAATCAACGGCCAAACGACATTAAAGAATAAAGAGAAACCAATTCCTTAAGGATTAAGACTTTCTAACAATCAATTGCCAAATGAACCTAAAGAATAAAGAGAAACCAATTCCTTAAGTATTACGACTCACTTCCAATCAATGCCTTAAAGATCTAAAAGAATAAATGGAAACCAATTCCTTAAGGATTAAGACTTGCTACCAATCAATGGCCAAATGAGTTTAAAGAATAATGAGAAACCAATTCCTTACGGATTACGAGTTGCTTCCAATCAATTGCCAAATGAACCTAAAGAATAAAGAGAAACCAATTCCTTAAGTATTACGACTTGCTTCCAATCAATGGCTTAAAGATCTAAAAGAATAAATGGAAACCAATTCCCTAAGGATGAAGACTTGCTACCAATCAATGGCCAAATGAACTTAAAGAATTAAGAGAAACCAATTCCTTACGGATTACGAGTTACTTCCAATCAATTGCCAAATGAACCTAAAGAATAAAGAGAAACCAATTCCTTAAGTATTACGACTTGCTTCCAATCAATGGCTTAAAGATCTAAAAGAATAAATGGAAACTAATTCCTTAAGGATTAAGACTTACTTCCAATCAATGGTCAAATGAACTTAAAGAATAAAGAGAAACCAATTCCTTAAGGATTAAGACTTGCTTCCAATCAATTGCCAAATGAACGTAAAGAGTAAATAGACTTGCTGCCAATCAATGACCAAATGAACTTAAAGAATAAAGGGAAACCAATTCCTTATGGATTAAGACTTGCTTCCAATCAATGGCCAAATGACATTAAAGAATAAAGAGACTTGCTTCCAATCAATGGCCAAACGACATTAAAGAATAAAGAGAAACCAATTCCTTAAGTATTACGACTTGCTTCCAATCAATGGCTTAAAGATCTAAAAGAATAAATGGAAACCAATTCCTTAAGGATTAAGACTTGCTTCCAATCAATGGCCAAATGAACTTAAAGAATAAAGAGAAACCAATTCCTTACGGGTTAAGAGTTGCTTCCAATCAATTGCCAAATGAACCTAAAGAATAAAGAGAAACCAATTCCTTAAGTATTACGACTTGCTTCCAATCAATGGCTTAAAGATCTAAAAGAATAAATGGAAACCAATTCCTTAAGGATTAAGACTTGCTTCCAATCAATGGCCAAATGAAATTAAAGAATAAAGAGAAACCAATTCCTTAAGGATTAAGACTTGCTTCCAATCAATTGCCAAATGAACGTAAAGAGTAAATGCACTTGCTGCCAATCAATGATCAAATGAACTTAAAGAATAAAGAGAAACCGATTCCTTATGGATTAAGACTTGCTTCCAATCAACGGCCAAACGACATTAAAGAATAAAGAGAAACCAATTCCTTAAGGATTAAGACTTTCTAACAATCAATTGCCAAATGAACCTAAAGAATAAAGAGAAACCAATTCCTTAAGTATTA
>JAVHNN010000255.1:0-18279 GCA_031439585.1 Pterocarpus macrocarpus
TTTTTGCCATTGAATGGAATCAAGTTTCTATTCAAAAGGAATTAGTTTTTAATTCTCCTTTAAGATCCTTTTGCCATCGATTGGAAGCAAGGCTTAATACTTAAGGAATTGGTATATCTTTCTTCTTTAAGTTCTTTTTGCCATTGAATTGAATCAAGTCACAATCCAAAAGGAATTGGTTTCTAATTCTCCTTGAAGTTCCTTTTGATTGGAAGCAAGAATTAATGCAAAAGGAATTGGTTTATCTTTCTTCTTTATGTTCTTTTTGCCATCGAGTGGAATCAAGTCTCAATTCAAAAGGAATTGGTTTCTAATTCTCCTTGAAGCTCCTTTTGCCATTGACCAGAAGCAATACTTAATCCTTAAGGAAGGGGTTTAACTTTCTTCTTTATGTTCTTTTTGCCATTGAATGGAATCAAGTTTCTATTCAAAAGGAATTGGTTTTTAATTCTCCTTTAAGATCCTTTTGCCATCGATTGGAAGCAAGGCTTAATACTTAAGGAATTGGTATATCTTTCTTCTTTAAGTTCTTTTTGCCATTGAATTGAATCAAGTCACAATCCAAAAGGAATTGGTTTCTAATTCTCCTTGAAGTTCCTTTTGATTGGAAGCAAGACTTAATCGTTAAGGAATTGGTTTATCCTTCTTCTTTATGTTCTTTTTGCCATTGAATGGAATCAAGTTTCTATTCAAAAGGAATTGGTTTTTAATTCTCTTTTAAGATCCTTTTGCCATCGATTGGAAGCAAGGCTTAATACTTAAGGAATTGGTATATCTTTCTTCTTTAAGTTCTTTTTGCCATTGAATTGAATCAAGTCACAATCCAAAAGGAATTGGTTTCTAATTCTCCTTGAAGTTCCTTTTGATTGGAAGCAAGACTTAATGCAAAAGGAATTGGTTTATCTTTCTTCTTTATGTTCGTTTTGCCATCGAGTGGAATCAAGTCTCAATTCAAAAGGAATTGGTTTCTAATTCTCCTTGAAGCTCCTTTTGCCATTGACCGTACAATACTTAATCCTTAAGGAAGGGGTTTATCTTTCCTCTTTATGTTCTTTTTGCCATTGAATGGAATCAAGTTTCTATTCAAAAGGAATTGGTTTTTAATTCTCCTTTAAGATCCTTTTGCCATCGACAAAGCAAGGCTTAATACTTAAGGAATTGGTATATCTTTCTTCTTTAAGTTCTTTTTGCCATTGAATTGAATCAAGTCACAATCCAAAAGGAATTGGTTTCTAATTCTCCATGAAGTTCCTTTTGACATTGATTGGAAGCAAGACTTAATACTTAAGGAATTACTGTCCGTTTCTTCTTTAAGTTCTTTGTGCCATTGAATTGAATCAAGTCACAATCCAAAAGGAATTGGTTTCTAATTCTCCTTGAAGTTCCTTTTGACATTGATTGGAAGCAAGACTTAATCCTTAAGGAATTGGTTTATCCTTCTTCTTTATGTTCTTTTTGCCATTGAATGGAATCAAGTTTCAATTCAAAAGGAATTGGTTTCTAATTGTCCGCTCAAATCCCCGAGCCATTGACTGGAAGCAAGACTTAATACTTAAGAAATTGGTTCCTCTTTCTTCTTTAAGTTCTTTTGCCATTGAATAGAATCAAGTCACAATCCGAAAAGGGACCTGGTTTCTTATTCTCCTTGAAGTTCCTTTTGTCACTGATTGGAAGCAAGAGTTAATCCTTAAGGAATTGGTTTCTCTTTCTTCTTTACGTTCTTTTTGCCAATAAATAGAATCAAGCCACAATCCAAAAGAATTGGTTTCTAATTCATGTTGAAGTTCCTTTTCCCATTGATTAGAAGCAAGACTTAATCCAAAAGAATTGGTTTATCCTTCTTCTTTATGTTCTTTTTCACATTGAACGGAATAAAGTTTTAATTCGAAAGGAATTGGTTTCTGATTCACCTTTAATATCCTTTTGCCATTGATTGGAAGCAAGACTTAATCCTTATGGAATTGGTTTATCTTTCTTCTTTAAGTTCTTTTTGCCATTGAATTGAATCAAGTCACAATCCAAAAGGAATTGGTTTCTAATTCTCCTTGAAGTTCCTTTTGACATTGATTGGAAGCAAGACTTAATCGTTAATGAATTGGTTTATCCTTCTTCTTTATGTTCTTTTTGGCATTGAATGGAATCAAGTTTCTATTCAAAAGGAATTGGTTTTTAATTCTCCTTTAAGATCCTTTTGCCATCGATTGGAAGCAAGGCTTAATACTTAAGGAATTGGTATATCTTTCTTCTTTAAGTTCTTTTTGCCATTGAATTGAATCAAGCCACAATCCAAAAGGAATTAGTTTCTAATTCATGTTGAAGTTCCTCTTCCCATTGATTAGAAGCAAGACTTAATCCTAAAGGAATTGGTTCATCCTTCTTCTTTATGTTCTTTTCGCCATTGAACGGAATAAAGTTTTAATTCGAGAGGAATTGGTTTCTGATTCACCTTTAATATCCTTTTGCCATTGATTGGAAGCAAGACTTAATCCTTATGGAATTGGTTTATCTTTCTTCTTTTGGTTCTTTTGACCATTGAATAAAATCAAGGCACAATCCAAAAGGAATTCGTTTCTAATTCTCCTTGAAGTTCCTTTTGATTGGAAGCAAGACTTAATGCAAAAGGAATTGGTTTATCTTTCTTCTTTATGTTCTTTTTGCCATTGAGTGGAATCAAGTCTCAATTCAAAAGGAATTGGTTTCTAATTCTCCTTGAAGCTCCTTTTGCCATTGACCAGAAGCAATACTTAATCCTTAAGGAAGGTCTCCATCTTTCTTCTTTATGTTCTTTTTGCCATTGAATGTAATCAAGTTTCTATTCAAAAGGAATTAGTTTCTAATTCTCCTTAAGATCCTTTTTGCCATCGATTGGAAGCAAGGCTTAATACTTAAGGAATTGGTATATCTTTCTTCTTTAAGTTCTTTTTGCCATTGAATTGAATCAAGTCACAATCCAAAAGGAATTGGTTTCTAATTCTCCTTGAAGTTCCTTTTGACATTGATTGGAAGCAAGACTTAATCCTTAAGGAATTGGTTTATCCTTCTTCTTTATGTTCTTTTTGCTATTGAATGGAATCAAGTTTCAATTCAAAAGGAATTGGTTTCTAATTGTCCGTTCAAATCCCTGAGCCATTGACTGGAAGCAAGACTTAATACTTAAGAAATTGGTTCCTCTTTCTTCTTTAAGTTCTTTTTGCCATTGAATAGAATCAAGTCACAATCCGAAAGGAACTGGTTTCTTATTCTCCTTGAAGTTCCTTTTGGATTGGAAGCAATAGTTAATCCTTAAGGAATTGGTTTCTCTTTCTTCTTTAAGTTCTTTTTGCCAATAAATAGAATCAAGCCACAATCCAAAAGGAATTGGTTTCTAATTCATGTTGGAAGTTCCTTTTTCCCATTGATTAGAAGCAAGACTTAATCCAAAAAGAATTGGTTTATCCTTCTTCTTTATGTTCTTTTCGCCATTGAACTAATAAAGTTTTAATTCAAAAGGAATTGGTTTCTGATTCACCTTTAATATCTTTTTGCCATTAATTGGAAGCAAGACTTAATCCTTATGGAATTGGTTTATCTTTCTTCTTTAAGTTCTTTTTGCCATTGAATTGAATCAAGTCACAATCCAAAAGGAATTGGTTTCTAATTCTCCTTGAAGTTCCTTTTGACATTGATTGGAAGCAAGACTTAATCGTTAATGAATTGGTTTATCCTTCTTCTTTATGTTCTTTTTGGCATTGAATGGAATCAAGTTTCTATTCAAAAGGAATTGGTTTTTAATTCTCCTTTAAGATCCTTTTGCCATCGATTGGAAGCAAGGCTTAATACTTAAGGAATTGGTATATCTTTCTTCTTTAAGTTCTTTTTGCCATTGAATTGAATCAAGCCACAATCCAAAAGGAATTGGTTTCTAATTCATGTTGAAGTTCCTCTTCCCATTGATTAGAAGCAAGACTTAATCCTAAAGGAATTGGTTTATCCTTTTTCTTTATGTTCTTTTGCCATTGAACTAATTTTTAATTCAAAGGAATTGGTTTCGATTCACCTTTAATATCCTTTTTGCCATTGATTGGAAGCAAGACTTAATCCTTATGGAATTGGTTTATCTTTCTTCTTTAAGTTCTTTGCCATTGAATAAAATCAAGGCACAATCCAAAAGGAATTGGTTTCTAATTCTCCTTGAAGTTCCATTTTGATTGGAAGCAAGACTTAATGCAAAAGGAATTGTTTATCTTTCTTCTTTATGTTCGTTTTGCCATTGAGTGGAATCAAGTCTCAATTCAAAAGGAATTGGTTTCTAATTCTCCTTGAAGCTCCTTTTGCCATTGACGAAGCAATACTTAATCCTTAAGGAATTGGTTTATCTTTCCTCTTTATGTTCTTTTTGCCATTGAATGGAATCAAGTTTCTATTCAAAAGGAATTGGTTTTTAATTCTCCTTTAAGATCCTTTTGCCATCGATTGGAAGCAAGGCTTAATACTTAAGGAATTGGTATATCTTTCTTCTTTAAGTTCTTTTGCCATTGAATTGAATCAAGTCACAATCCAAAAGGAATTGGTTTCTAATTCTCCTTGAAGTTCCTTTTGACATTGATTGGAAGCAAGACTTAATACTTAAGGAATTGGTATATCTTTCTTCTTTAAGTTCTCTTTGCCATTGAATTGAATCAAGTCACAATCCAAAAGGAATTGGTTTCTAATTCTCCTTGAAGTTCCTTTTGACATTGATTGGAAGCAAGACTTAATCCTTAAGGAATTGGTTTATCCTTCTTCTTTATGTTCTTTTTGCCATTGAATGGAATCAAGTTTCAATTCAAAAGGAATTGGTTTCTAATTGTCCGTTCAAATCCACGAGCCATTGATTGGAAGCAAGACTTAATACTTAAGAAATTGGTTTCTTTCTTCTTTAAGTTCTTTTTGCCATTGAATAGAATCAAGTCACAATCCGAAGGAATTGGTTTCTTATCCTCCTTGAAGTTCCTTTTGTCATTGATTGGAAGCAAGAGTTAATCCTTAAGGAATTGGTTTATCTTTCTTCTTTAAGTTCTTTTGCCATTGAATAGAATCAAGCCACAATTCCAAAGGAATTGGTTTCTAATTCACCTTGAAGTTCCTCTTCCCATTGATTGAAGCAAGACTTAATCCTAAAGGAATTGGTTTATCCTTCTTCTTTATGTTCTTTTTCGCCATTGAATTGAATAAAGTTTTAATTCAAAGGAATTGGTTTTCTAATTCACCTTTAATATCCTTTTGCCATTGATTGGAAGCAAGACTTAATCCTTATGGAATTTGTTTATCTTTCTTCTTTAAGTTCTTTTTGCCATTGAATAGAATCAAGGCACAACCCAAGGAATTGGTTTCTAATTCTCCTTGAAGTTCCTTTTGCCATTGATTGGAAGCAAGACTTAATGCAAAGGAATTGGTTTATCTTTCTTCTTTATGTTCTTTTTGCCATTGAGTGGAATCAAGTCTCAATTCAAAAGGAATTGGCTTCTAATTCTCCTTGAAGCTCCTTTTGCCATTAACCAGAAGCAATACTTAATCCTTAAGGCATTGGTTTATCTTTCTTCTTTATGTTCTTTTTTCAATTGAATGGAATCAAGTTTCTATTCAAAAGGAATTGGTTTTTAATTATCCTTTAAGATCCTTTTGCCATCGATTGGAAGCAAGGCTTAATACTTAAGGAATTGGTATATCTTTCTTCTTTAAGTTCTTTTTGCCATTGAATTGAATCAAGTCACAATCCAATAGGAATTGGTTTCTAATTCTCCTTGAAATTCCTTTTGACATTGATTGGAAGCAAGACTTAATCCTTAAGGAATTGGTATATCTTTCTTCTTTAAGTTCTTTTTGCCATTGAATTGAATCAAGTCACCATCCAAAAGCAATTGGTTTCTAATTCTCCTTGAAGTTCCTTTTGACATTGATTGGAAGCAAGACTTATCCTTAAGGAATTAGTTGATCCTTCTTCTTTATGTTCTTTTTGCCATTGAATGGAATCAAGTTTCAATTCAAAAGGAATTGGTTTCTAATTGTCCGTTCAAGTTCCTTTTGCCATTGATTGGAAGCAAGACTTAATACTTAAGAAATTGGTTCCTCTTTCTTCTTTAAGTTCTTTTTGCCATTGAATTGAATCAAGTCACAATCCAAAAGGAATTGGTTTCTAATTCTCCTTGAAGTTCCTTTTGTCACTGATTGGAAGCAAGAGTTAATCCTTAAGGAATTGGTTTCTCTTTCTTCTTTAAGTTCTTTTTGCCAATAAATAGAATCAAGCCACAATCCAAAAGGAATTGGTTTCTAATTCATGTTCAAGTTCCTTTTCCCATTGATTGGAAGCAAGACATAATCCTTAAGGAATTGGTTTATCTTTCTTCTTTATGTTCTTTTTGCCATTGAACAATCAAGTTTAATTCAAAGGAATTGGTTTCTAATTCATCCTTTAAGTTCCTTTGCCATTGATTGGAAGCAAGACTTAATCCTTAAGGAATTGGTTTATCTTTCTTCTTTAAGTTCTTTTACCATTGAATAGAATCAAGTCTCAACCAAAAGGAATTGGTTTCTAATTCTCCTTGAAGTTCCTTTTGCCATTGATTGGAAGCAAGACTTAATCCTTAAGGAATTGGTTTATCTTTCTTCTCTTATGTTCTTTTTGCCATTGAATGGAATCAAGTTCTCAATTCAAAAGAATTGGTTTCTAATTCTCCTTGAAGCTCCTTTTGCCATTGACGAAGCAAGACTTAATCCTTAAGGAATTGGTTTATCTTTCTTCTTTATGTTCTTTTTGCCATTGAATTGAATCAAGTCACAATTCAAAAGGAATTGGTTTCTAATTCTCCTTCAAGTTCCTTTTGCCATTGATTGGAAGCAAGACTTAATTCTTAAGGAATTGGTTTCTCTTTCTTCTTTATGTTCTTTTGCCATTGAATGGAATCAAGTCACATTCCAAATGGAATTGGCTTTTAATTCTCCTTGAAGTTCCTTTTGCCATTCTTTGGAAGCAAGACTTAACTCTTAAGGAATTGGTTTCTCTTTCTTCTTTAAGTTCTTTTTGCCATTGGATGGAATCAAGTCACATTGCAAATGGAATTGGTTTCTAATTCACCTTCAAGTTCCTTTTGACATTGATTGGAAGCAAGACTTAATCCTTAAGGAATTGGTTTACCCTTCTTCTTTATGTTCTTTTTGCCATTGAATGGAATCAAGTTTCAATTCAAAAGGAATTGGTTTCTAATTGTCCGCTCAAATCCCCGAGCCATTGACTGGAAGCAAGACTTATTACTCTTTAAGAAATTGGTTCCTCTTTTCTTCTTTAAGTTCTTTTTGCCATCAATGTAATCAAGTCACAATCCCGAAGGAACTGGGTTTCTTATTCTCCTTGAAGTTCCTTTTTTGTCATCAATTGAAAGCAAGAGTTAATCCTTCAAGGAATTGGTTTTCTTCTTTAAGTTCTCTTTGCCAATAAATAGAATCAAGCCACAATCCAAAATGTAATTGGTTTCTAATTCATGTTGTGTCTTGGTAGTTCCTTCCCATTGATTAGAAGCAAAGACATAATCCTCAAGCCGAATTTGGTTTATCCTTCTTCTTATGTTCTTTTTGCCATTGAACGGAATAAAGTTTTAATTCAAAAGGAATTGGTTTCGATTCACCTTTTAATATCCTTTTTGACATTGATTTGAAGCAAGACTTAATCCTTATGGAATTGGTTCATCTTTCTTCTTTTTAAGCTTCTTTATTGCCATTGAATAAAATCAAGGCACAATCCAAAAGTGAATTGGTTTCTAATTCTCCTCCTTGAAGTTCCTTTTTGCCATTGATCTGGAAAGCAAGACTTAAATGCAAAGGAATTGGTTTATCTTTCTTCTTTCATGTTCTTTGGCTTGCCATTGAGTGGAATCAAGTCTCAATTTCAAACGGAATTGGTTTCTAATTCTCCTTGAAGCTCCTTTGCCAATGATTGACCGTAGCAATACTTAATCCTGGCGCTTAATGGTTTATCTTTCTTTCTTTATTGTTTCTTTTTGCCATTGAATGGAATCAAGTTTCTATTCAAAAGTGAATTGGTTTTTAATTCTCCTTGAAGATCCTTATTTGCTACTTCCATTGGAAGCAAGGCTTAATACTTAAGGAATTGGTATATCTTTCTTCTTTAAGCTCTTTTCGCCATTGAATTGAATCAAGTCACAATCCAAAAGGAATTGGTTTCTAATTTTCCTTGAAGTTCCTTTTGACATTGATTGAAGCAAGACTTAATCCTAAAGGAATTGGTTTATCTTTCTTTCTTTATGTTCTTTTGCCATTGAATGGAATCAAGTCTCAATTCAAAAAGGAATTGGTTTCTAATTTCTCCGCTGAAGCTCCTTTTGCCATTGATTCGAAGCAAGACTTAATCCTTAAGGAATTGGTTTAACTTTCTTCTTTAAGTTCTTTTTCGCCATTGAATAGAATCAAGTTTCATATTCAAAAGCGAACTGGTTTCTAATTCTCCTTGACAGTTCCTGTTGTCATCGATTTGAAGCAAGAGTTAATCCTTAAGGAATTGGTTTATCTTTCTTCTCTTAAGTTCTTTTTTTTTAAGCCATTGAACAGAATCAAGTCACAATCCAAAAGGAATTTGGTTTCAACCTCCATGTTGAAGTTCTTTCCCATTAGATTAAAGCAAGACTTAATCCTTAAGGAATTGGTTTATCCTTCTTCTTTATGTTCTTTTCGCCATTTGAACTAATAAGTTTTAATTCGAAGAATTGGTTTCATCACCTTTTAAATATCTTATTATTGATTGGAAGACTAACCTTATTAGAATTAGCTATCTTTTCTTCAAGCTCTTTTGTACATGGAATCAAACTGTCAAGCAATTCAAAAGGAATTGGTTTCTAATTCTCCTTGAAGTTCCTTTTGCACATTGACAAGTTAAGCAAGGCTTAATCATAATGCTTAATTGGTCATTTTATCTTTCTTCTTTATGCTTCTTTTTGCACATTGAATCAATCAAGTCACAATTCAAAAGGAATTGGTTGAATTCTCCTTTAAGTTCCTTTTGCCATCTTAGATTTGAAGCAAAGACTTAATACTTTAAGTGAATTGGTTTATCTTTCTTCTTTTATGTCTGCTTTTGCCATCAATGGAATCAAGTCACAACCAAAAGGAATTGGTTTCTAATTCTCCTTGAAGTTCCTTTTGCTATTGGGACTGGATATAGACTTAATCCTTAAGGAATCGGTTTGAACTTTCTTTCTTTATGTTCTTTTGCCATTTGAAATTGGAATCAAGTTTCAATTCAAAAGGAATTGGTTTCTAATTCTCCGTTTAAGATCCTTTTGCCATTGATCTGAAGCAAGCGCTTCTTAACATTTAAGGAATTGGTATATCTTTCTTCTTTAAGTTCTTTTGCCATTGAATCAGAATCAAGTCTCACAATCCAAAAGTGAATTGTTTCTAATTCTCCTTGGAAGTTCCTTTTGACATTGACATCGAAGCAAGACTTAATCCTTAAGTGAATTGGTTTATCCTTCTTCTTTAAGTTCTTTTGGCTAATAAATGGAATCAAGTTTCAATACAATCCGTGTAAAGGAATTGGTTTCTAATTCATCCGCTCAAGTTCCTTTTGCCATTGATTAGAAGCAAGACTTAATACTTAAAGTGAATTGGTTTATCTTTCTCTCTTGTATGTTCTTTCGTTGCCATTTAATGAATAAACTGCTCTTAACTGAAAAGGAATCGTGGTTTCTCATTCCACCTTTAAGTTCCTTTTTACATTGTCATCGACCGAAGCTAAGACTTAATCCTTAAGGAATTGGTTTATCTTTCTTCTTTAAGTTCTTTTTGCCATTAATCAATCAAGTCACAATCCAAAAGGAATTGGTTTAATTCTTCCTGAAGTTCCTTTTCCACATTGATTGTGTTTAAGACTTAATCCTAAAGGAATTGGTTTTTCCTTCTTCTTTACAGTTCTTTTTAGCCATTGAACTGGAATAATGCTTCTATCTGGAAGGAATTTGGCTTCTAATTCTCCTTAAGATCCTTTCGCTTATTGATTGGAAGTAAGACTTAATCCTGGATGGAATTGGTTTATCTTTCTTCTTTAAGCTTTGCCATTGAATTTTGAATCAACTGTTTCAGCAATCCAAAAAAGGAATTTGTTTCTAATTCTCCTTGAAGTTCCTTTTGACATTGATTGGAAGCAAGACTTTAATCGTTAAGGAATTGGTTTATCCTTTCTTCTTTATGTTCTTTTTGCCATTTGAATTAAGAATCAAGTTTTCATTCAAAAGAATTGGCTTTCTAATTCTCCTTGAACATCCTCGAGCACATTTGACTGGAAGCAAGACTTAATACCTTAAGGAAATTGGTTTATCTTTCTTCTTTAAGTTCTTTTTGCCATTGAATTCAATCAAGTCACAATCCCTAAAGGAATTGGTTTCTAATTCTCCTTGAAGTTCCATTTGACATTGATTGGAAGCAAGACTTAATCCTTACTAGGAATTGGTTTATCTTTTCTTCTTTAAGTTCTTTGCCATTGAATTGAATCCAAGTCACAATCCAAAAGGAATTGGTTTCTAATTCTCCTTCAAGTTCCTTTTGACATTGATTGGAAGCAAGACTCAATCCTTAAGGAATTGGTTTATCCTTCTTCTTTATGTTCTTTTCTGCCATTGAATGGAATCAAGTCTTAATTCAAAAGGAATTGGTTTCTACTGTCTCGTTCAAAACCCTCGAGCCATTGACTGGAAGCAAGACTTAATACTTAAGAAATTGCCTTATCTTTCTTGCTTTTAAGTTCTTTTGCTATTGAATGTAATCAAGTCACAATCCGAAGGAACCTGGTTTCTTATTCTCCTCGTTCCTTTTGTCAATGACAGTTAAGAGTTAATCCTGCTAAGGATTTGGGCTATCTTTCTTCTTTAAGTTCTTTTTGCCAATAAATAGAATCAAGCCACAATCCAAAAGGAATTGGTTTCTAATTCATGTCAAGTTCTTTTTCCCATTGATTGTAAGTAAAGACTTAATCCTTAAGCCGAATTATTTATCTTTCTTCTTTATGTTCTTTCGCCATTGAACGGAATAATGTTTTAATTCGAAGGAATTGGTTTCTAATTCACCTTTAATATCCTTTTTGCCATTGATTGGAAGCAAGACTTAATCCTTAAGGAATGGGTTTATCTTTCTTCTTTAAGTTCTTTTTGCCATTGAACAGAATCAAGTCATAATCCAAAAGGAATTGGTTTCTAATTCTCCTTGAAGTTCCTTTTGACATTGGATTGGAAGCAAGACTTAATCGCTAGGAGGAATTCGTTTATCCTTCTTCTTTATGTTCTTTTTGCCATTGAACTGAATCAAGTCTCAATTCAAAAGGAATTGGTTTCTACCTCCTTTAAGATCCTTTTGCCATCGACAGCTGGCTTAATACTTAAGGAATTCGCATATCTTTCTCTTCTTTAAGTTCTTTTTGCCATTGAGTTGAATCAAGTCACAATCCCAGCGAATTGGTTTCTAATTCTCCTTGAAGTTCCATTTTGCGATTGATTCGATCAAGCCAGCATTTCTAATACTTTAAGGAATTGGTATATCTTTCTTCTTTAAGTTCTTTTTGCCATTGAATTGAATCAAGTCATAATCCAAAAGCAATTTGATTTCTAATTTCTCCTTGAAGTTCCTTTTGACATTGATTGGAAGCAAGACTTAACTCTTAAGGAATTGGCTTATCCTTCTTCTTTATATTCTTTTTGCCATTGAATGGAATCAAGTTTCAATTCAAAAGGAATTGGTTTCTAATTGTCCGCTCAAATCCCCGAGCCATTGATTCGAAGCAAGACTTAATACTTAAGAAATTGGTTCCTCTTTTCTTCTTTAAGTTCTTTTTGCCATTGAATGTAATCAAGTCACAATCCGAAGGAACTGGGTTTCTTATTCTCCTTGAAGTTCCTTTTGTCACCGATTGGAAGCAAGAGTTAATCCTTAAGGAATTGGTTTATCTTTCTTCTTTATGTTCTTTTTGCCATTGAATGGAATCAAGTCTCAATTCAAAAGGAATTGGTTTCTAATTCTCCTTGAAGTTCCTTTTGCCATTGATTGGAAGCAAGACTTAATCCTTAAGGAATTGGTTTATCTTTCTTCTTTATGTTCTTTTGCCATTGAATGGAATCAAGTCTCAATTCAAAGGAATTGGTTTCTAATTCTCCTTGAAGTTCCTTTTGCCATTGATTGGAAGCAAGACTTAATCCTTAAGGAATTGGTTTATCTTTCTTCTTTATGTTCTTTTTGCCATTGAATGGAATCAAGTCTCAATTCAAAGGAATTGGTTTCTAATTCTCCTTGAAGTTCCTTTTGCCATTGATTGGAAGCAAGACTTAATCCTTAAGGAATTGGTTTATCTTTCTTCTTTATGTTCTTTTTGCCATTGAATGGAATCAAGTCTCAATTCAAAAGGAATTGGTTTCTAATTCTCCTTGAAGTTCCTTTTGCCATTGATTGGAAGCAAGACTTAATCCTTAAGGAATTGGTTTATCTTTCTTCTTTATGTTCTTTTGCCATTGAATGGAATCAAGTCTCAATTCAAAAGGAATTGGTTTCTAATTCTCCTTGAAGTTCCTTTTGCCATTGATTGGAAGCAAGACTTAATCCTTAAGGAATTGGTTTATCTTTCTTCTTTATGTTCTTTTTGCCATTGAATGGAATCAAGTCTCAATTCAAAGGAATTGGTTTCTAATTCTCCTTGAAGTTCCTTTTGCCATTGATTGGAAGCAAGACTTAATCCTTAAGGAATTGGTTTATCTTTCTTCTTTATGTTCTTTTGCCATTGAATGGAATCAAGTCTCAATTCAAAGGAATTGGTTTCTAATTCTCCTTGAAGTTCCTTTTGCCATTGATTGGAAGCAAGACTTAATCCTTAAGGAATTGGTTTATCTTTCTTCTTTATGTTCTTTTTGCCATTGAATTGAATCAAGTCTCAATTCAAAAGGAATTGGTTTCTAATTCTCCTTGAAGTTCCTTTTGCCATTGATTGGAAGCAAGACTTAATCCTTAAGGAATTGGTTTATCTTTCTTCTTTATGTTCTTTTGCCATTGAATGGAATCAAGTCTCAATTCAAAGGAATTGGTTTCTAATTCTCCTTGAAGTTCCTTTTGCCATTGATTGGAAGCAAGACTTAATCCTTAAGGAATTGGTTTATCTTTCTTCTTTATGTTCTTTTTGCCATTGAATGGAATCAAGTTCAATTCAAAAGGAATTGGTTTCTAATTCTCCTTGAAGTTCCTTTTGCCATTGATTGGAAGCAAGACTTAATCCTTAAGGAATTGGTTTCTCTTTCTTCTTTAAGTTCTTTTTGCCATTGAATGGAATCAAGTCTCAATTCAAAAGGAATTGGTTTCTTATTCTCCTTGAAGTTCCTTTTGCCATTGATTGGAAGCAAGACTTAATCCTTAAGGAATTGGTTTATCTTTCTTCTTTAAGTTCTTTTTGGTATTGAATGGAATCAAGTCTTAATCCTTGATGAATTGGTTTCTCTTTGTACTTTAAGTTCTTTTGGATATTGATTGAAAGCAAGTCTTAATCCTTGATGAATTGGTTTCTGTTTGTAATTTAAGTTCTTTTGGAGATTGATTGAAAGAAAGTCTTAATCCTTAATGAATTGGTTTCTTTTTGTAATTTAAGTTCTTTTGGATATTGATTGAAAGCAAGTCTGAGTCCTTAATGAATTGGTTTCTCTTTGTAATTTAAGTTCTTTTGTATATTGATTGAAAGCAAGTCTTAATCCTTGATGAATTGGTTTCTCTTTGACTTTAAGTTCTTTTGGAGATTGATTGGAAGCAAGTCTTAATCCTTAATGAATTGGTTTCTTTTTGTAATTTAAGTTCTTTTGGATATTGATTGAACGCAAGTCTTAATCCTTGATGAATTCGTTTCTCTTTGTACTTTCAGTTCTATTGGATATGGATTAAAAGCCAGTCTTAATCCCTGATGAATTGGTTTCTCTTTCTCCTTTAAGTTCTTTTGGAGATTGATTGGAAGCAAGTCTTAATCCTTGATGAATTGGTTTCTCTTTGACCTTTAAGTTCTTTTCGAGATTGATTGGAAGCAAGTCTTAATCCTTAATGAATTGGTTTCTCTTTGTAATTTAAGTTCTTTTGGATATTGATTGAACGCAAGTCTTAATCCTTGATGAATTCGTTTCTCTTTGTACTTTAAGTTCTATTGGATATTGATTAAAAGCCAGTCTTAATCCTTGATGAATTGGTTTCTCTTTGACCTTTAAGTTCTTTTCGAGATTGATTGGAAGCAAGTCTTAATCCTTAATGAATTGGTTTCTTTTTGTAATTTAAGTTCTTTTGGATATTGATTGAACGCAAGTCTTAATCCTTAATGAATTGGTTTCTCTTTGTACTTTAAGTTCTCTAGGATTTTGATTGAAAGACGGTCTTAATCCTTGATGAATTGGCTTCTCTTTGACCTTAAAGTTCTTTTGGAGATTGATTGGAAGCAAGTCTTAATCCTTGATAAATTGGCTTCTCTTTGTGCTGTAAGTTCTATTAGATATTGATTGAAAGCAAGTCTTAATCCTCGATGAATTGGTTTCTCTTTGTTCTTTAAGTTCTTTTGGAGTTGGATTGGAAGAAAGTCTAAATCCTTGATGAATTGGTTTCTCTTGGTAATTTAAGTTCTTTTGGATATTGATTGAAAGCAAGTCTTAATCCTTGATGAATTGGTTTCTCTTTAACCTTTAAGTTCTTTTGGAGATTGATTGGAAGCAAGTCTTATTCCTTAATGAATTGGTTTCTCTTTGTAATTTAAGTTATATCGATTGAAAGTATGTCTTAATCCTTGATGAATTGGTTTCTCTTTGTACTTTAAGTTCTCTTGAATATTGATTGAAAGATGGGCTTAATCCTTGATGAATTGGTTTTTCTTTAAAATTTAAGTTCATTTGGAGATTGATTGGAAGCAAGTGTTAATCCTTGATGAATTAGTTTCACTTTGTACTTTAAGTTCCCTTGGATATTGATTGAAAGCAAGTCTTAGTCCTTAATGAATTGGTTTCTCTTTGTAATTTAAGTTCTTTTGGATATTGATTGACAGTAAGTCTTAATCCTTGATGAATTGGTTTCTCTTTGACCTTTAAGTTCTTTTCGAGATTGATTGGAAGCAAGTCTTAATCCTTGATGAATTGGTTTCTTTTTGTAATTTAAGTTCTTTTGGATATTGATTGAACGCAAGTCTTAATCCTTGATGAATTGGTCTCTCTTTGTACTTTAAGTTCTTTTGGATATTGATTGAAAGCAAGTCTTTATCCTTGATGAATTGGTTTCTCTTTGACCTTTAAGTTCTTTTGGATTTTGATTGGAAGCAAGTCTTGAATCCTTAATGAATTGGTTTCTTTTGACTTTAAGTTCTTTTGGATATTGTTTGAAAGCAAGTCTTAATCCTTGATGAATTGGTTTCACTTTGTTCTTTAAGTGCTTTTTGAGATTGATTGAAAGCAAGTCTTTATCCTTGATGAATTGGTTTCTCTTTGACCTTTAAGTTCTTTTGGAGGTTGATTGGAAGCAAGTCAAAATCATTAATGAATTGGTTTCTCTTTGTAATTTAAGTTCTTTTGGATATTGATTGGTAGCAAGTCTAAATCCTTGATGAATTGGTTTCTCTTTGTTCTTTACGTTCTTTTGGCCATTGATTGAAAGCAAGTCTTAATCCTCAATGAATTGGTTTCTCTTTGTCCTTTAAGTTCTTTTGGATATTGATTGAAAGCAAGTCTTAATCCTTGATGAATTGGTTTCTCTTTGACCTTTAAGTTCTTTTCGACATTAATTGGAAGCAAGTCTTAATCCTTGATGAATTGGTTTCTCTTTGTAATTTAAGTTCTTTTGGATAACGATTGAAAGCAAGTCTTAATCCTTGATGACTTGGTTTCTCTTTGACTTTAGGTTCTTTTGGAAAAAGATTGGAAGCAAGTCTTAATCCTTAATGAATTGGTTTCTCTTTGTAATTTAACTTCTTTTGGATATTGATTGAAAGCAAGTCTTAGGCCTTGATGAATTAGTTTCTCTTTATACTTTAAGCTCTCTGGGATATTGATTGAAAGCAAGTCTTAATCCTTGATGAATTGGTTTCTCTTTGTACTTTAAGTTCTTTTGGAGATTGATTGGAAGCAAGTCTTGATCCTTGATGAATTGGTTTCTCTTTGTACCTTTAAGTTCTTTTGGATATTGATTGAAAGCAAGTCTTAGTCCTTAATGAATTGGTTTCTCTTTGTAATTTAAGTTCTTTTGGATATTGATTGAAAGCAAGTCTTAATCCTTGATGAATTGGTGTCTCTTTGTCCTTTAGGGTCTTTTGGATATTGACTGAAAGCAAGTCTTTATCCTTGATGAATTGGTTTCTCTTTGACCTTTAAGTTCTTTATGAGATTGATTGAAAGCAAGTGTTAATCCTTGATGAATTGGTTTCTCTTTGTAATTTAAGTTCTTTTGGATATTGATTGGAAGCAAGTCTTAATCCTTGATGAAGTGGTTTCTTTTTGTACTTAAAGTTCTTTTGGATATTGATTGAAAGCATGTCTTAATCCTTGATGAATTGGTTTCTCTTTGTACCATAAGTTCTCTTGGATATTGATTGAAAACAAGTCTTAATCCTTGATGAATTGGTTTCTCTTTGTTCTTTAAATTCTCTTGGACATTGATTGAAAGCAAGTCTTAATCCTTGATGACTTGGTTTCTCTTTGTTCTTTAAGTTCTTTTGGAGATTGATTGGAAGCTGGTCTTAATCCTTGATGAATTGGTTTCTCTTTGTTCTTTAAGTTCTTTTGGATATTGATTGAAAGCAAGTCTTAATCCTTGATGAATTGGTTTCTCTTTGTACTTTAAGTTCCCTTGGATATTGATTGAAAGCAAGTCTTAATCCTTGATGAATTGGTTTCTCTTTATTCTGTAAGTTCATTTGGATACTGATTGAAAGCAAGTGTTAATCCTTGATGAATTGGTTTCTCTTTGTACTTTAAGTTCCCTTGGATATTGATTGAAAGCAAGTCTTAATCCTTGATGAATTGGTTTCTCTTTGTTCTTTAAGTTCTTTTGGATATTGATTGAAAGCAAGTCTTAATCCTTGGTGAATTGCTTTCTCTTTGACCTTTAAGTTCTTTGGGAGATTGATTGAATGCAAGTCTTAATCCTTGATGAATTGGCTTCTCTTTGTAATTTAAGTACTTTTGGATATTGATTGAAAGCAAGTCTTAATCCTTGATGATTTGGTTTCTCTTTGACCTTTAAGTTCTTTGGATATTGATTGAAAGCAAGTCTTAATCCTTGATGAATTGGTTTCTCTTTATTCTTTAAGTTCTTTTGGATATTGATTGAAGCAAGTCTTAATCCTTAATGAATTGGTCTCTTTTTGTAATTTAAGTTCTTTTGGATATTGATTGAACGCAAGTCTTAATCCTTGATGAATTGGTCTCTCTTTGTACTTTAAGTTCTTTTGGATATTGATTGGAATCAAGTCTTAATCCTTGGGGAATTGGTTTCTTTTTGTAATTTAAGTTCTTTTGGATATTGATTGAAAGCAAGTCTTAATCCTTGATGAATTGGTTTCTTTTTGTAATTTAAGTTCTTTTGGATATTGATTGAAAGCAAGTCTTAATCCTTGATGAATTGGTTTCTCTTTGACCTTTAAGTTCTTTTGGAGATTGATTGGAAGCAAGTCTTAATCCTTAATGAATTGGTTTCTCTTTGTAATTTAAGTTCTTTTGGATATTGATTGAACGCAAGTCTTAATCCTTGATGAATTGGTTTCTCTGTGTACTTTAGGTTCTTTTGGATATTGATTGAATGCAAGTCTTAATCCTTGATGAAATGGTTTCTCTTTGTCGTTTAAGTTCTTCTGGACATTGATTGAAAGTAAGTCTTAATCCTTGATGAATTGGTTTCTCTTTGTACTTTAAGTTCTCTTGGATATTGATTGAAAGCAAGTCTTAATCCTTGATGAATTGGTTTCTCTTTGTTCTTTAAGTTCCATTGGATATTGATTGAAAGCAAGTCTTAATACTTGATGAATTGGTTTCTTTTTGTAATTTAAGTTCTTTTGGATATTGATTGAAAGCAAGTGTTAATCCTTGATGAATTAGTTTCTCTTTGTACTTTAAGTTCTCTTGGATACTGATTGAAAGCAAGTCTTAATCCTTAATGAATTGGTTTCTTTTTGTAATTTAAGTTCTTTTGGATATTGATGGAAAGCAAGTGTTAATCCTTGATGAATTGGTTTCTCTTTTGTTCTTTGGCCATTGATTGAAAGCAAGTTGGTTT
>JAVHNN010000256.1:0-156340 GCA_031439585.1 Pterocarpus macrocarpus
CTTAAAAGACAAGAGAAACCAATTCATTAGATTAAGACTTGATTCCAATCAATTGGCAAAAAGAACTTAAAGACAAAAAGAGAAACTCAGGATTAAGACTTGATTAAATCAAAGAGAAACCAATTCATTAGATTAAGACTTGATTCCAGGATTCAGACTTATTCAATCAAAAAGAAACTTAGAGGAAAAAGAGAAACCAATTCATTAAGGATTAAGACTTGATTCCAATCAATTACCAAAAAGAACTTAAAGGACAAAGAGAAACCAATTGCTCAAGGATTAAGACTTGATTCCAATCAATGGCAAAAAGAACTTAAAAGACAAAGAGAAACCAATTCATTATGGATTAAGACTTGTTTCCAATCAATACAAAAAGAAACTAGAGGAAAAGAGAATCCAATTCCTTAAGGATTAAGACTTAGTTCCAATCAATTACCAAAAGAACATAAAGGACAAAGAGAAACCAATTCCTCAAGGATTAAGACTTGATTCCAATCAATGGCAAAAAGAACTTAAAAGACAAAGAGAAACCAATTCATTATGGATTAAGACTTGATTCCAATCAATACAAAAAGAACCTAGAGAAAAGAGAAACCAATTCCTTAAGGATTAAGACTTATTCCAATCAATTACCAAAGAACTTAAAGGACAAAGAGAAACCAATTCCTCAAGGATTAAGACTTGATTCCAATCAATGGCAAAAGAACTTAAAGGACAAGAGAAACCAATTCATTAAGGATTAAGACTTGATTCCAATCAATACAAAAAGAACCTAGAGGAAAAGAGAAACCAATTCCTTAAGGATTAAGACTTGATTCCAATCAATTACCAAAAGAACTTAAAGGACAAAGAGAAACCAATTCCTCAAGGATTAAGACTTGATTCCAATCAATGGCAAAAAGAACTTAAAGACAAGAGAAACCAATTCATTATGGATTAAGACTTGATTCCAATCAATACCAAAAGAAACTAGAGGAAAGAGAAACCAATTCCTTAAGGATTAAGACTTAGTTCCAATCAATTACCAAAAGAACTTAAAGGACAAAGAGAAACCAATTCCTCAAGGATTAAGACTTGATTCCAATCAGTGGCAAAAAGAACTTAAAAGACAAAGAGAAACCAATTCATTATGGATTAAGACTTGATTCCAATCAATACCAAAAGAACTTAGAGGAAAAGAGAAACCAATTCATTAAGGATTAAGACTTGATTCCAATCAATTAAAAGAACTTAAGGACAAAGAGAAACCAATTCCCCAAGGATTAAGACTTGATTCCAATCAATGGCAAAAAGAACTTAAAAGACAAAGAGAAACCAATTCATTAATGACTAAGACTTGTTTCCAATCAATACCAAAAGAAACTAAAGGAAAGAGAAACCAATTCCTTAGGATTAAGACTTGATTCCAATCAATTACCAAAAGAACTTAAGGACAAAGAGAAACCAATTCCTCAAGGATTAAGACTTGATTCCAATCAATGGCAAAAAGAACTTAAAGGACCAAGAGAAACCAATTCATTATGGATTAAGACTTGATTCCAATCAATACCAAAAGAACTTAGAGGAAAAGAGAAACCAATTCCTTAAGGATTAAGACTTAGATTCCAATCAATTACCAAAAGAACTTAAAGGACAAAGAGAAACCAATTCCTCAAGGATTAAGACTTGATTCCAATCAATGGCAAAAAGAACTTAAAGACAAGAGAAACCAATTCATTAAGGATTAAGACTTGATTCCAATCAATACCAAAGAAACTAAAGGAAAAGAGAAACCAATTCCTTAAGGATTAAGACTTAGTTCCAATCAATTACCAAAAGAACTTAAAGGAAAAGAGAAACCAATTCCTCAAGGATTAAGACTTGATTCCAATCAATGGCAAAAGAACTTAAAACAAAGAGAAACCAATTCATTATGGATTAAGACTTGATTCCAATCAATACAAAAGAACTAGAGGAAACGAGAAACCAATTCCTTAAGGATTAAGACTTAGTTCCAATCAATTACCAAAAGAACTTAAAGGACAAAGAGAAACCAATTCCTCAAGGATTAAGACTTGATTCCAATCAATGGCAAAAAGAACTTAAAGACAAGAGAAACCAATTCATTATGGATTAAGACTTGATTCCAATCAATACCAAAAAGAACTAGAGGAAAAGAGAAACCAATTCCTTAAGGATTAAGACTTATTCCAATCAATTACCAAAAGAACTTAAAGGACAAGAGAAACCAATTCCTCAAGGATTAAGACTTGATTCAATCAATGGCAAAAAGAACTTAAAAGACAAAGAGAAACCAATTCATTAAGGATTAAGACTTGATTCCAATCAATACCAAAAGAACCTAGAGGAAAAGAGAAACCAATTCTTAAGGATTAAGACTTAGTTCCAATCAATTACCAAAAGAACTTAAAGGACAAAGAGAAACCAATTCCTCAAGGATTAAGACTTGATTCCAATCAATGGCAAAAAGAACTTAAAGACAAAGAGAAACCAATTCATTATGGATTAAGACTTGATTCCAATCAATACAAAGAAACTAGAGGAAAAGAGAAACCAATTCTTAAGGATTAAGACTTAGTTCCAATCAATACCAAAAGAACTTAAAGGACAAAGAGAAACCAATTCATCAAGGATTAAGACTTGATTACCATCAATGGCAAAAAGAACTTAAAAGACAAAGAGAAACCAATTCATTATGGATTAAGAATTGATTCCAGTCAATACCAAAAGGAAACTAGAGGAAAAAAACAATCCAATTCCTTAAGGATTAAGACTTAGTTCCAATCAATTACCAAAAGAACTTAAAGGACAAAGAGAAACCAATTCCTCAAGGATTAAGACTTGATTCCAATCAATGCAAAAAGAACTTAAAAGACAAAGAGAAACCAATTCATTATGGATTAAGACTTGATTCCAATCAATACAAAAAGAACTAGAGGAAAAGAGAAACCAATTCCTTAAGGATTAAGACTTAGTTCCAATCAATTACCAAAAGAACTTAAAGGACAAAGAGAAACCAATTCCTCAAGGATTAAGACTTGATTCCAATCAATGGCAAAAGAACTTAAAACACAAGAGAAACCAATTCATTATGGATTAAGACTTGATTCCAATCAATACCAAAAGAACTAGAGGAAAAGAGAAACCAATTCCTTAAGGATTAAGACTTAGTTCCAATCAATTACCAAAAGAACTAAAGGAAAGAGAAACCAATTCCTCAAGGATTAAGACTTGATTCCAATCAATGGCAAAAGAACTTAAAGACAAAGAGAAACCAATTCATTATGGATTAAGACTTGATTCCAATCAATACCAAAAGAAACTAGAGGAAAAGAGAAACCAATTCCTTAAGGATTAAGACTTAGTTCCAATCAATTACAAAAAGAACTTAAAGGACAATGAAGCCAATTCCTCAAGGATTTAAGACTTACTTCCAATCAATTACCAAAAGATCTTAAAACACCAAGAGAAACCAATTCATTATAGATGAAGACTTCATTCCAATCAATACCAAAAGAACCTAGAGGAAAAAAAGAACAAACCAATTCCTTAAGGATTAAGACTTAGTTCCAATCAATTGCCAAAAGAACTTAAAGGGCGAAAGTATTAAGTTACATCGAGGATTAAGACTTGTTTCCAATCAATGGCCAAAAGAACTTAAAAGACAAAGAGAAACCAATTCATTATGGATAAAGACTTGATTCCAATCAATACCGAAAAACTACAGGAAAAAAGAAACTGAATTTCCCTAAGGATTGAAGCTTAGTTCCAACCAATTACCAAAAGAACTTAAAGGACAAAGAAAAACCTATTCCTCAAGAATTCAGACTTGGAATCCAATCAATGGCAAAAGAACTTAAAAGACAAGAAAGAAACCAATTCATTTTGGATTAGGAGCAGATTCCAATCAATACCGAAGAAACTAGAGGAAAAAGAGAAACCAATTCCGTAAGGATTAAGACTTAGTTCCAATCAATTACCAAAAAAAAGAACTTAAGGGCGAAGAAGAGAAACCAGACCTCAAGGATTAAGACTTGATTCCAATCAATGGCAAAAATAAGTAAAGACACAGAGAAACCAATTCATTGTGGATTAAGACTTGGTTTAATCAATTCCAAAAGAACCTAGAGGAAAAGAGAAAACCAATTCCTTAAGGATTAAGACTTGCTTTAAATCAATTGCAAAGATCTTAAAAAGGACAACCAGAAACCAATTACACGAGGATTAAGGCTTGATTCCGATCGATAATGGCAAAGAGAAGCAAAACAACAAGAGAAACCAATTCATTATAGATGAGGCACTTGGTCCAATCAATACCAAAAAGAACCTAGAGGAAAAGACAAACCAATTCCTTAAGGGATTAAGACTTAGATTCCAATCAATTACCAAAGAACTTAAAGGACAAAGAGAAACCAATTCCTCAAGGATTAAGAGCAGATTCCAATCGATGGCGAAAGAACTTAAAGACCTGAAACCAATTCATTGTAGATTAGGACTTGGTTCCAATCAATTCCCAAAGAACCTAGAGAGAAAAGAGGAGAAACCAATTCCTTAAGGATTAAGACTTACTTCCAATCAAATTACCAAAAGAACTTAAAGGACAATGAGAAGCCAATTCCTCAAGAGTTAAGACTTGATTCCAATCAATGGCAAAAAGAACTTAAAACACCAAGAGAAACCAATTCATTATAGATCTGAGACTTGGTTCCAATCAATACCAAAAAGAACCTAGAGGAAAAGACAAACCAATTCCTTAGGATTAAGACTTAGTTCCAATCAAGTACAAAAAGAACTTAAAGGACAAGAGAAACCAATTCCGCAAGGATTAAGACTTGATTCCAATCAATGGCAAAGAAGTAAACTTAAAGACATAGAGAAGCCAATTCTGTTGTGGATTGGTTTTGGTTTGATCAATTCCAAAGAACCTATAGGAAAAGAGAAACTTCAATTCCTTAAGGATTAAGACTTACTTCCAGTCAATTACAAAAAGAACTTAGGAGGACAATGAGAAGCCAATTCCTCAAGGATTAAAGACTTGATTCCAATCAATGGCAAAAGAACTTAAAACACCAGAGAAACCAATTGTGTGAATCTCAGGCTTGATTGTCAATGCAAAAGAGCACCAGGAAAAGACAAACCGATTCCATAAGGATTAGGAACTTAGTTCAAATCAATTGCCAAAAGAACTTAAGGACAAAGAGAAACCAATTCCTCAAGGATTAAGACTTAGTTCCAATCAATGGCAAAAAGAAGTTAAAAGACATGAAACCAATTCATTTGTGGATTGGGACTTGGTTCCAATCAATTCCAAAAGAACCTAGAGAAAAGAGAAAGGCAATTCCTTCGCAAGGATTAAGACTTACTTCCAATCAATTACCAAAAAGAACTTAAAGGACAATGAAGCCAATTCCTCAAAGATTAAGGCTTGATTCCAATCAATGTGGCTTCCAAAAGACAAGAGTAATTCGTATTATAGATGCGGACTTGATTCCAATCAATACCAAAAGAACCTAGAGGAAAAAGACGACCAATTCCTTAAGGATTAAGACTTAGTTCCAATCAATTGCCAAAGAACTTGAGGCCGAGAAACTAATTCCTCAAGGATTAAGACTTGATTCCAATCAATGGCAAAAAAGAACTTAAAAGACAAGGAGAGAAACCAATTCTCATTATGGACAAAGACTTGAGTTCCAATCAATGAAAAAGAAACTATAGGAAAAGAGAAACCAATTCCTAAAGGATTAAAGCTTGATTTCAACCAATTACCAAAAGAACTTAAAGGACAAAAAGAAAAACCAATTCCTCTAAAGGATTAGGGCTTGAGTCAAATCAAATACCAGGCAAAGGAGACTTAAAAGACAAGAGAAACTAATTCATTTTTGGATTAAGACTTGATTCCAATCAATGCCAAGCGAAACTAGAGGAAAGAGAAACCAATTCCGTGGGATTAAAGGCTTAGTTCCAATCCCAATTCTAAAAGAAAGAACTTAAGGGACAAAGAGAAATCAATTACTTGAGGATTAAAACGATTGATTCCGATCAATGGCGAAAAGAAAGTAAAAGACAATAGAAAGCCAATTTATTGTGGATTAAGACTTGGTTCCAATCAATTCAAAAGAAACTAGAGAAAAAGGAGAAACCAATTCCTTAAGGTTTAAGGCTCTTCAAATCAATTGCAAAAAGATCTTAAAGGACAATGAGAAGCCAATTCATCAAGGATTTGAGCAGTTGATTCCAGTCAATGGCAAAAAGAACTTAAAACACCAAGAGAAACTAATTCATTATAGATGTAGACTTGATTCCAATCATTACCAAAAACAACCTAGAGAAAAAAGGCAACCCAATTCCTTAAGGATTAAGACTTAGTTCCAATCAATTACCAAAAAGAACTTAAAGGACAAAGAGAAAGCAATTCCTCAAAAGGATTAAGACTGGATTCCAATCAATGGCAAAAGAAGTAAAGACAAATAGAAACCAATTCATTGTGGATTGGACTTGGTTCCAATCAATTCAAAAGAACCTAGAGGAAAGGAGAAACCAATTCATAGGATTCAGACTTAGTACTAATCAATTGCCAAAAGAACTTGAGGACAATGAGAAGCCAATTCCTCAAGGATTAAGGACTTGAGTTAAATCAATGGCAAAAGAACTTACTTTTAGAGAAACCAATTCAAAATGTAGTGGACTTGATTCCAAGTATTACCAAAAGAACCTAGAGGAAAAAAGACAAACCAATTCCTTAAGGATTAAGACTTAGTTCCAATTAGAATTGCCAAAAGAACTTAAAGGACAAATAGAAGCCAATTCCTCAAAGATTAAGACTTGAGTTAAATCGTAGCAAAAAGAACTTAAAAAGACAAGAGAAACCAATTCATTATGGACAAGGAGACTTTGATTCCAATCAATCTCAGAAGAAACTATAGGAAAAGAGAAATAATTCCTAAAGGATTAAAGCTTAGTTCCGACCAATTACCAAAAAGAACTTAAAGGAAAAGAAAAACCAATTCCTCAAAATTACGGACTTGGAATTCCAGTGTGTGTAAAGAACTTGCAAAGACAAAGAGAAACCAATTCATTTTTGGATAAAGCAGTTGATTCCAATCAATACCTGAAGAAACTAGAGGAAAAGAGAAATAGTTGTAAGGATTAAGACTTAGTTCCAATCAATTACCAAAGAACTTAAAGGAATAGAGAAACCAGTTATCAAGGATTAAGACTTGAGTTCGATCAATGGCGAAAAGAACTTAAAGACAAATGAAACCAATTAATTGTGGATTAAGACTTGGTTCCAATCAATTCCAAAAAGACCTAAGGAAAAGAGAAACTAATTATAAAGATTAAGACTTGACTTCCAATCAATTGCAAAAGGTCTTAGAGGACAATGAGAGAGCCAGTTATAAAGGATTAAGACTTGATTCCAATCAATGTGAGGCTTAAAACACAAGAGAAGGCCAATTCATTATAGATGAAGACTTGATTCCAATCAATACCAAAAAGAACCTAGAGGAAAAGACGAATGAGTTGCTTAAGGATTAAGAACAAGTTCCAAAATCAATTGCCAAAGAACTTAAAGGACGAGAAAGAGAAACCAATTCCTCAAGGATTGAGACTGGATTAAATCAAATGTGAAAAGGAACTTAAAAGACTAAAGGAGAAACCAATTCATTGTGGTTAGACTTAGTTCCAATCAGTAAGAAAATATGGAAAAGAAGGCCATTCTAAGTTCTTTGGGTTGTTCAATTACTGAAAACTTAGGACAAGAGACCAGAACTATAGGGTTGGACAGAAGAGTTCAAGTAAGAGCAAAGGAGCAAGATAAGAAACAGTTGGTTTTGGATAAAGACTTGATTCCAATCAATACTGAAGAAACTAGAGGTAAAAGAGAAACCAATTAGTGGGATTAAGAACTAAGTTCCAATCAATTGTAAAAGAACTTAAAGGACAAAGAGAAAGTAGTTTATCAGGGATTACAGACTTGATTCCAGAAATCAATGACAAAGAAGTAAAACTGGACAAGAGAAACTGATTTCTCATTTGTGGATTAGGACTTGGTTCCAATCAATTCCAAAAAGAACCTAGAGGAAAAGGAGGAAGCCAATTCCTTGAGGATTGAGACTTACTTCCAGTAAATTGCCAAAAGATCTTAAAGGACAAGAAGAAACCAATGGTTCTCAAGAGTTAAGATTTGGTTCCAATCAAAATGGCAAAAAGAACACCAAGCACCAGAGAAACCAATTCATTATAGATGAAGACTTGAGTTCCAAGTCAATGCCAAAAAAGAACCTAGAGAAAAGACCGACCAATTCCTGGCAAGGATTAAGACTTAGGGACAGTGATGCTAAAGAACTTAAAGGACGAAACCAATTCCTCAAGAGTTAAGACTTGATTCCAATCAATGGCAAAAAGAACTAAAAGACACAAGAGAAACCAATTCATTATGGATTAAGACTTCAGTTCAATCAATGTCTGAAAAAGAAGCTAGCTGGGAAAGAGAAATAGACTCCTAAGGATTAAAACTTAGTTTCAACTGATACCAAAAGAACTTAAAGGACAATGAGAAATGAATTCATTAAGGATTCAGACTTGAGTCCAATCAATGGCAAAAAGAACTTAAAAGATAAGGAGAAACCAATTTCATTTTGGATAAAGACTTGATTCCAATCAATCTGCAGAAAAAAGAAACTAGAGGAAAAAGAGAAATAATTCCGTAAGGATTAAGACTTAGTTCCAATCAATTACCAAAGAACTTAAAGGATAAAGAGAAGCCAATTCCTCAAGGATTAAGACTTGATTTAATCAATAACAAAAGTAAAAAAGACAGAGAAACCAATTCATTGTGGATTAAGACTTAGTTCCAATGGTTACCAAAAAAACTAGAGGAAAAGGAGAAATTAATTCCTTAAGGATTAAGTCTTGCTTCCAATCAATGTCAAAAGATCTTAAAGGACAAAGAGAAGCCAATTCCTCAAGGAGTTGGGCTAGATTCCAATCAATGTCAAAGACTGCTTCCAAGAGAAACCAATTCATTATAGATGAAGACTTGGTTCCAATCAATACCAAAAGAACCTAGAGGAAAAAAAGACAAACCAATTTCATAAGGATTAAGACTTAGGTTCAATCAATTGCCAAAAAGAACTTAAGGGCGAAGAGAAACCCAGTTATAAAGGATTAAGACTTGATTCCAATGATGTAGAGAACTTAAAGACACAAGAGAAACCAATTCATTATGGGTAAGGCGGTTGATAAGAATCAATCACAGAAAAACTAGAGTAAAAAGAAGAAACCAATTAAAGTAAGGATTAAAACTTAGTTCCAATCAATTACCAAGGGAACTTGAAGGACAAAGAGAAACCAATTCCTCAAGGTTGAACACTTGTTTCCAATTAATGGCAAAAGTAAAGTATGAGGAGCCAAGTTGAATGCTGGATTGAGATGGTTGTTAGTTCAAGGCTGAAAAGGAGAAGCCCAGGTGTAAAGATTAAAGGCACTACTTTCCAGTGATTTTAAAGATCTTAAAGGACAAAGAGAAAGTGACTCATTGGGATTCAAAGGTAGCAGTTTAATCAGTGGTGAAAAGAAACTTTAAAATAGAAAGCGAGACAGTTAAGTTGTGAGGACTGATTAAATCATTGAAGACAAGAGAAGAATAATGTTCATGGGATTGAGGCTTAGTTAAATCAATTTGCCAAAAGGCTTGAGATGAGAAGAGAAATAAATTACACTTGAGTTAAGGCAGTTAATTCCAATCAATGACAAAAGAACTTAAAACACCAAGAGAAACCAAGTTGTTGTAGATAAAAACTTGATTCCAGTCAGTGAAAAGAAGCTATAGGAAAAAGAGAAAGCAGGTCACCAGGATTAGAAACTTAGTTCCAGCCAGTTTAAAGAACTTAAAGGACGAAGAGAAAGCAGTTCTTCAAAAAGTTGAGCAGTGATTCAATCAATGGCGAAAGAACTTAAAGAGACAAGAGAAAACCATTGTTTTGGATTAAGACTTGATTTCAATCAATGCAGAAAAGAAACTAGGGGAAAAGAGAAATAATTAGTGAAGGATTAATACTTAGTTCCAATCAATTACCAAAAGAACCCAAAGGACATGAAGAGAATAGAATTAACTCAGGGATTCAGACTTGAGTTCAATCAATGGCGAAAGAAGTTAAAAGACTGAGAAACCAATTCATTGTGGATTAAGACTTGGTTCCAATCAATTCCAAAAGAACCCTGAAAGGAAAGAGAAACCAATTCCTTAAGGATTAAGACTTACTTCCAATCAAGTACCAAAAGATCTTCAAGGATGAAAACTAGTCATGAAGGATTAGAGCAGTTAAGTCCAGTCAATGGCCAAAGAACTTAAAACTACCAAGAGAAACCAATTCATTATAGATGAAGACTTGATTCCAATCAATACAAAAGAAGAACCTGGGGAAAAAGACAAACCAATTACATTAAGGATTAAAGGCTTAGTTCCAATCGTTGTACCAAAAGAACTTTGAGGACGAAGAGAAACCAATTCCTCGAGGGTTGGGCTTGGTTCCAATCAATGGCAAAAAGAACTTGAAACACAAAGAGAAAGTAATTCATTGTGGATGAAGACAGGTTCAAGTCATTAGAAAAGAAACTAGTGGAAAAAGCGGAACCAATTCCTGGGATGAAGAGCTGGTTCCAAACAATTTTCAAAAGAACCCAAAGGTTAAAGAGAAGCCAATTCCTCAAGGATTAAGACTTGATTCCAATCAATGGCAAAAGAACTTAAAAGACAAAGAGAAACCAATTCATTTTGGATAAAGGCTTGATTCCAATCAATTCCAAAAAACTGAGAAAAGAAAATAAATTCCGTAAGGATTAAGACTTAGTTCCAATCAATTTACAAAAGAACTTGAAGGACAAAGAGAAACCAATTCCTCAAGGATTAAGACTTGATTCAGTAATCAATGGCAAAAAGAACTTAAAATATAGAGAAACCAATTCATTGTGGACGGAGACTTAGTTTCCAATCAATTCCAAAAAGAACCTAGAGAAAGGAAGAGAAACCAATTCCTTGAGGATTAAGACTTAAAGCCAATCAATTACCAAAAGATCTTAAAAGGGACAAAGAGAAGCCAATTCCTCGAGGATTAAGACAGTTTCCAATCAATGGCAAAAAGAACTTCAAAACACCAGAGAAACCAATTCCATTATAGATGAAGACTTGATTCCAATCAATACCAAAAAGAACCTAGAGGAAAAAGACAAACCCAATTCCTTAAGGATGAAGTCTTGCATCCAATCAATGGCCAAAAGAAGTTAAAGGACGAAGAGAAACCAATTCCTCAAGGATTAAGACTTGATTCCAATCAATGGCAAAAAGAACTTAAAACACAAGACAAACCAATTCGTATGGATTAAGACTTGATTGATCAATCCAGAAGAAACTAGAGGAGGAAAAGATAAACCAATTCCGTAAGGAGTTAAGAGTTTGATTCAATCAATTACCAAAAAGAACTTAAAGGACAAAGAGAAACCAATTCCTAGAGGATTAAGACTTGATTCCAATCAATGGCAAAAAGAAGTAAAAAGACACAGAGAAACCAATTCATTGTGGATTGAGAGTTGGTACAATTCAATGGCAAAAGAACCTAGAGGAAAAGAGAAACCAATTGTAAGGATTACAAGACTTACTTTAATCGAAAATTACCAAAAGATCTTAAAGGATGAAAGCGCTTCCTCGAGGATTAAGACTTGATTCCAATCAATGGCTAAAGAACTTAAAACACCAAGAGAAACCAATTCATTATAGATTGAGACTTGATTCCAATCAATACCAAAGAACCTAGAGGAAAAGACAAGCCAATTCCTTAAGGATTAAGACTTAGTTCCAATCAATTGCCAAAAGAACTTTAAAGGACAGAGAGAAGCCAATTCACCTCAAGGATTAAGACTTGAGTTCAATCAATGGCAAAAAGAACTTAAAACACCAAGAGAAACCAATTCATTATGGATAAGACGGATTACCAATCAATACCAGAGAAACTATAGAGAAAAAGAGAAACCAATTCAGTAAGGATTAAGACTTAGTTCAATCAATTACCAAAAAGAACTTAAAGGACAAGAGAAACCAATTCCTCAAGGATTAAGGACTTGAGTCCAATCAATAGCAAAAAAGAACTTAAAAGACAAAGAGAAACCAATTCACATTATAAGGTAGAAGACTTGATTCCAATCAATACCAAAGAAACTAGAGGAAAAGAGAAGCCAATTCACTTAAGGATTAAAGACTTAGTTCCAATCAATTACCAAAAGAACTTAAAGGACAAGAGAAAGCCAATTCCTCAAAGGATTAAGACTTAGTTCCAATCAATGGCAAAAGAACTTAGAAGACACCAAGAGAAACCAATTCATTATGGATTAAGACTTGATTCAATCCCAATTCTGAAAAGAAACTAGAGGAAAAGAGAAACCAATTCCTTAAAGCGGGATTAAGACTTACAGTTCCAATCAAATTACCAAAAGATCTTAAAGGACAAAGAAAGCCAATTCCTCAAGGATTAAGAGCTTGATTCCAGAATCAATGGCAAAAAGAACTTAAAACACCAAGAGAAACCAATTGTTGACATTATGGATGAAGACTTGATTCCAATCAATCACCAAAAAGAAACTAGAGGAAAAGACCAAAACCAATTCCGTAAGGATTAAGACTTAGTTCCAATCCCAATTACCAAAGAACTTAAGGACAAAGAAAAACCAATTCCTCAAGGATTGAGACTTGAGTCAATCAATGGCAAAAAGAACTTAAAAGACAAAGAGAAACCAATTCATTATGGATTAAGAACTTGATTCCAATCAATACCAAAAGAACTAGAGGAAAAAGAGAAACCAATTCCTTAAGGATTAAGACTTAGTTCAATCAATTACCAAAAGAACTTAAAGGACAAAGAGAAACCAATTCCTCAAAGATTAAGACTTGATTCCAATCAATGGCAAAAAGAACTTACAAAGACAAGAGAAACCAATTCATTGTGGATTAAGACTTGATTCAATCAATACCAAAAGAACCTAGAGAGAAACCAATTCCTTCATGGGATTAAGACTTAGTTCGATCAATTACCAAAGATCTTAAAGGACAAAGAGAAGCCAATTCCTCAAGGATTAAGACTTGATTCAATCAATGGCAAAAGAACTTAAAAGACAAGAGAAACCAATTCATTATAGATGAAGACTTGATTCCAATCAATAAAAAAGAACCTAGAGAAAAGAGAAACCAATTCCTTAAGGATTAAGACTTAGTTCAATCAATTACCAAAAAGAACTTAAGGACAAGAGAAACCAATTCCTCAAGGATTAAGACTTGATTCAATCAATGGCAAAAGAACTTAAAAGACAAAGAGAAACCAATTCATTATGGATTGAGACTTGATTCAATCAATACCAAAAGAACCTAGAGGAAAAGAGAAACCAATTCCTTAAGGATTAAGACTTAGTTCAATCAATTACCAAGAACTTAAGGACAAGAGAAACCAATTCCTCAAGGATTAAGACTTGAGTTTAATCAATGGCAAAAAGAACTTAAAAGACAAGAGAAACCAATTCATTATGGATGCGAAGACTTGATTCCAATCAATACCACAAGAAACTAGAGGAAAAAGAGAAACCAATTCCTTAAGGATTAAGACTTAGTTCCAATCAATTACCAAAAGAACTTAAAGGACAAAGAGAAACCAATTCCTCAAGGATTAAGACTTGATTCAATCAATGGCAAAAAGAACTTAAAGACACCAGAAGGAAACCAATTCATTATAGATTAAGACTTGATTCAATCAATACCAAAAAGAACTAGAGGAAAAGAGAAACCAATTCCTTGGGATTAAGACTTAGTTCCAATCAATTACCAAAAAGAACTTAAAGGACAAAGAGAAACGAATTTCTCAAGGATTTATACTTGATTCCAATCAATGGCAAAAGAACTTAAAGACAAAGAAACCAATTCATTATAGATCTGGAGACTTGATTCCAATCAATACCAAAAGAAACAGAGGAAAAAGAGAAACCAATTCCTTAAGGATTAAGACTTAGTTCCAATCAATTACCAAAAGAACTTAAAGGACAAGAGAAACCAATTCCTCAAGGATTAAGACTTGATTCAATCAATGGCAAAAAGAACTTAAAAGACATAGAAGAAACCAATTCATTATGGATTAAGACTTCCAATCAATCAATTCCAAAAAGAACCTAGAGGAAAAGAGAAACCAATTCCTTAAGATTAAGACTTAGTTCCCAATCAATTACCAAAGAACTTAAGGACAAGAGAAGCCAATTCCTCAAGGATTAAGACTTGATTCCAATCAATGGCAAAAGAACTTAAAACACCAAGAGAAACCAATTCATTATGGATGAAGACTTGATTCCAATCAATACCAAAAGAACTAGAGGAAAAAGACAAACCAATTCCTTAGGATTAAGACTTAGTTCCAATCAATTACCAAAAGATCTTGAGAAGGACAAGAAAGCCAATTCCTCATAAGGATTAAGACTTAGGTCAATCAATGGCAAAAGAACTTAAAGACACCAAGAGAAACCAATTCATTATGGATGAAGACTTGATTCAATCAATACAGAAAAGAAACTAGAGGAAAAAAAACCAATTCCTTAAGGATTAAGACTTAGTTCAATCAATTACCAAAGAACTTAAGGACAAAGAGAAACCAATTCCTCGAGGATTAAGACTTGATTCCAATCAATGGCAAAAGAACTTAAAGACAAAGAGAAACCAATTCCTTATGGATTAAGACTTGTTCCCAATCATTGGCCAAAAGAAACTAGAGGAAAAAGAGAAACCAATTCCTTAAGGATTAAGACTTAGTTCCAATCAATTACAAAAAGAACTTAAAGGACAATGAGAAACCAATTCCTCAAGGATTAAGACTTGATTCAATCAATGGCAAAAGAACTTAAAAGACCAAGAGAAACCAATTCATTATGGATGAAGACTTGATTCAATCAATGCCAAAAAGAAACTAGAGAAAAAGAGAAACCAATTCCTTAAGGATTAAGACTTAGTTCAATCAATTACCAAAGAACTTAAGGACAAAGAAACCAATTCCTAGAGGATTAAGACTTGATTCCAATCAATGGCAAAAAGAACTTAAAACACCAAGAGAAACCAATTCATTATGGATGAAGACTTGATTCCAATCAATCTACCAAAGAACCTAGAGGAAAAAGAAACCAATTCCTTAAGGATTAAAGACTTAGTTCCAATCAATTACCAAAAGAACTTAAAGGACAAGAGAAACCAATTCCTCAAGGATTAAGACTTGATTCAATCAATGGCAAAAGAACTTAAAGACAAAGAGAAACCAATTCATTATGGATAAAGACTTGGTTCCAATCAATTAGAAAGAAACTAGAGGAAAAGAGAAACCAATTCCTTAAGGATTAAGACTTAGTTCCAATCAATTACCAAAAGAACTTAAAGGACAAAGAGCCAATTCATCAAGGATTAAGACTTGCATTCAATCAATGGCAAAAAGAACTTAAAACACCAAGAGAAACCAATTCATTATAGATGAAGACTTGATTCCAATCAATGTAAAAAGAAACCTAGAGGAAAAAGAGAAACCAATTCCTTGAAGGATTAAGACTTAGTTCAATCAATTGCCAAAGAACTTAAAGGACAAAGAGAAACCAATTCCTCAAGGATTAAGACTTGATTCCAATCAATGGCAAAGAACTTAAAAGACAAGAGAAACCAATTCATTTATGGATGAAGACTTGATTCAATCAATACCAAAGAACCTAGAGGAAAAAGAGAAACCAATTCCTTAAGGATTAAGACTTAGTTCAATCAATTACCAAAGAACTTAAAGGACAAAGAGAAACCAATTCCTCAAGGATTAAGACTTGATTCCAATCAATGGCAAAAAGAACTTAAAGACAAGAGAAACCAATTCATTATGGATGAAGACTTGATTCCAATCAATACGAAAAGAAACTAGAGGAAAAAGAAACCAATTCATTAAGTTAAGACTTAGTTCCAATCAATTACCAAAGAACTTAAAGGATGAAGAGAAACCAATTCCTCAAGGATTAAGACTTGATTCAATCAATGGCGAAAAGAACTTAAAACACCAAGAGAAACCAATTCATTATGGATGAAGACTTGATTCCAATCAATAGAAAGAACCTAGAGGAAAAGAGAAACCAATTCCTTAAGGATTAAAGACTTTAGTTCAATCAATTACCAAGAACTTAAGGGACAGAGAAGAAACCAATTCCTCGAGGATTAAGACTTGATTCCAATCAATGGCAAAAAGAACTTAAAAAGACATAGAGAAACCAATTCATTATGGATAAAGACTTGATTCCAATCAATAGAAAAGAAACTATAGAAAAAGAGAAACCAATTCCTTAAGGATTAAGACTTAGTTCAATCAATTACCAAAAAGAACTTAAAGGACAAAGAGAAACCAATTCCTCAAGGATTAAGACTTTGATTCAATCAATGGCAAAAGAACTTAAAACACAAGAAGAAACCAATTCATTATGGATGAGACTTGATTCCAATCAATACGAAAAGAAACTAGAGGAAAAGAGAAACCAATTCGTAAGGATTAAGACTTAGTTCAATCAATTGCCAAAGAACTTAAAGGACAAAGAGAAACCAATTCCTCGAGGATTAAGACTTGATTCAATCAATGGCAAAAAGAACTTAAAAGACAAGAGAAACCAATTCATTATAGATGAAGACAGTTGATTCCAATCAATTCCAAAAAGAACCTAGAGGGAAAGAGAAACCAATTCCTTAAGGATTAAGACTTAGTTCCAATCGATTATAAAAGAACTTAAAGGACAAGAGAAACCAATTCCTCAAGGATTAAGACTTGATTCAATCAATGGCAAAAAGAACTTAAAAGACAAAGAGAAACCAATTCATTATGGATAAAGACTTGATTCAATCAATACCAGAAAAGAACCTAGAGGAAAAGAGAAACCAATTCCTTAAGGATTAAGACTTAGTTCAATCAATTACCAAAGAACTTAAAGGACAAAGAAGAAACCAATTCCTCAAGGATTAAAGACTTGATTCAATCAATGGCAAAAAGAACTTAAAAGACAAGAGAAACCAATTCATTATGGATAAAGACTTGATTCCAATCAATCAGAAAAGAAACTAGAGAAAAAGAGAAACCAATTCCTTAAGGATTAAGACTTAGTTCCAATCAATTACCAAAAGAACTTAAAGGACAAAGAGAAACCAATTCCTCGAAGGATTAAGACTTGATTCAAATCAATGGCAAAAAGAACTTAAAAGACAAGAGAAACCAATTCATTATAGATGAAGACTTGATTCAATCAATTCAGAAAGAAACTAGAGGAAAAGAAACCAATTCCTTAAGGATTAAAGACTTAGTTCAATCAATTACCAAAGAACTTAAAGGACAAAGAGAAACCAATTCCTCAAGGATTAAGACTTGATTCAATCAATGGCAATGAAAAGAACTTAAAACACAAGAGAAACCAATTCATTATAGATAAAGACTTGATTCCAATCAATACCAAAAAAGAACCTAGAGGAAAAGACAAACCAATTCCTTAAGGATTAAGACTTAGTTCTAATCAATTACCAAAGAACTTAAAGGATGAAGAGAAACCAATTCCTCAAGGATTAAGACTTGATTCAATCAATGGCAAAAGAACTTAAAAGACAAAGCAGAAACCAATTCATTATGGATAAAGACTTGATTCCAATCAATACCAGAAAAGAAACTAGAGGAAAAAGAGAAACCAATTCCTTAAGGATTAAAACTTAGTTCAATCAATTACCAAAAGACTTAAGGACAAGAGAAACCAATTCCTCAAGGATTAAGACTTGATTCAATCAATGGCAAAAAGAACTTAAAGACAAAGAGAAACCAATTCATTATGGATAAAGACTTGATTCCAATCAATATGAAAAGAAACTAGAGGAAAAAGAAAACGATTCAATTCCTTAAGGATTAAGACTTAGTTCAATCAATTACCAAAAGAACTTAAAGGCCATAGAGAAACCAATTCTCGAGGATTAAGACTTGATTCAATCAATGGCAAAAGAACTTAAAAGACATAGAGAAACCAATTCATTATGGATTAAGACTTGGTTCCAATCAATTCCAAAACTAGAGAAAAAGAGAAACCAATTCCTTAAGGATTAAGACTTAGTTCCAATCAATTACCAAAAGAACTTAAAGAGAAAGCCAATTCCTCAAGGATTAAGACTTGATTCAATCAATGGCAAAAGAACTTAAAACACCAAGAGAAACCAATTCATTATAGATTAGACTTGATTCAATCAATACCAAAAAGAAACCTAGAGGAAAAGAAACCAATTCCTTAAGATTAAGACTTAGTTCAATCAATTACAAAGAACTTAAAGGAAGAAAGCCAATTCCTCAAGGATTAAGACTTGATTCAATCAATGACAAAAGAACTTAAAGACAAGAAAGAAACCAATTCATTATAGATGAAGACTTGATTCCAATCAATACCAAAAAGAACCTAGAGGAAAAAAGAGAAACCAATTCCTTAGGAGTTAAGACTTAGTTCAATCAATTGCCAAAGAACTTAAAGGACAAAGAGAAACCAATTCCTCAAGGATTAAGACTTGATTCAATCAATGGCAAAAAGAACTTAAAACAAAGAGAAACCAATTCATTATGGATAAAGACTTGATTCAATCAATAGAAAGAAACTATAGGAAAAAGAGAAACCAATTCCTTAAGGATTAAGACTTAGTTCAATCAATTACCAAAAGAACTTAAGGACAAGAGAAACCAATTCCTCAAGGATTAAGACTTGATTCAATCAATGGCAAAAAGAACTTAAAACACAGAGAAACCAATTCATTATGGATTAGAGACTTGGTTCCAATCAATTCCAAAGAACCTAGAGGAAAAGAAACCAATTCTTAAGGATTAAGACTTACTTCCAATCAATTAAAGAACTTAAGGACAAGAGAAACCAATTCCTTATGGATTAAGACTTGATTCCAATCAATGGCAAAAAGAACTTAAAACACCAAGAGAAACCAATTCATTATAGATGAAGACTTGATTCCAATCAATACCGAAAAGAAACTAGAGGAAAAAGAGAAACCAATTCCGTAAGGATTAAGACTTAGTTCCAATCAATTACCAAAGAACTTAAAGGATGAAGAGAAACCAATTCCTCAAGGATTAAGACTTGATTCCAATCAACAGCAAAAAGAACTTAAAACACCAAGAGAAACCAATTCATTATAGATGAAGACTTGATTCCAATCAATACCAAAAAGAACCTAGAGGAAAAAGACCAATTCCTTAAGGATTAAGACTTAGTTCAATCAATTACCAAAGAACTTAAGGAGAAGAGAAACCAATTCCTCGAGGATTAAGACTTGATTCCAATCAATGGCAAAAAGAACTTAAAGAGCAAAAAGAAACCAATTCATTATGGATGAAGACTTGATTCCAATCAATGCCGAATTGAAACTATAGGGAAAAGAGAATCCAATTCCTAAAGGATTAAAACTTAGTTCAATCAATTACAAAAGAACTTTAAGGACAAAGAGAAACCAATTCCTCAAGGATTAAGACTTGATTCCAATCAATGGCAAAAGAACTTAAAACACCAAGAGAAACCAATTCATTATGGATGAGACTTGATTCAATCAATCACAGAAAAGAAACTAGAGGAAAAGAGAAAACCAATTCCGTAAGGATTAAGACTTAGTTCAATCAATTACCAAAAGAACTTAAGGACAAAGAGAAACCAATTCCTCAAGGATTAAGACTTGATTCAATCAATGGCAAAAAGAACTTAAAGACATTAGAAACCAATTCATTGTGGATTAAAGACTTGATTCCAATCAATTCCAAAAAGAACCTAGAGAAAAGAGAAACCAATTCCTAAGGATTAAGACTTACTTCCAATCAATTACCAAAAGATCTTAAAGGACAAGAGAAACCAATTCCTCGAGGATTAAGACTTGATTCAATCAATGGCAAAAGAACTTAAAACACCAAGAGAAACCAATTCATTATAGATGAAGACTTGATTCCATTCAATAAAAAAGAACCTAGAGGAAAAAGAGAAACCAATTCCTTAAGGATTAAGACTTAGTTCAATCAATTGCCAAGAACTTAAAAAGAAAAGAGAAACCAATTCCTCAAGGATTAAGACTTGATTCAATCAATGAAAGAACTTAAAGACAAGAGAAACCAGATTCATTATGGATAAGACTTGATTCCAATCAATGCGAAAAAGAAACTAGAGGAAAAAGAGAAACCAATTCCGTAAGGATTAAGACTTAGTTCAATCAATTACCAAAAAAGAACTTAAAGGACAAAGAAAACCAATTCCTCAAGGATTAAGACTTGATTCAATCAATGGCAAAAGAAGTAAAAACACCAAGAGAAACCAATTCATTGTGGATAAGACTTGATTAATCAATTCCAAAAGAACCTAGGGAAAAAGAAACCAGATTGTGAGGATTAAGACTTAGTTAATCAATTACCAAAGAACTTAAGGACAAAGAGAAACCAATTCCTCAAGGATTAAGACTTGATTCAATCAATGGCAAAAAGAACTTAAAAGACAAAGAGAAACCAATTCATTATGGATGAAGACTTGATTCCAATCAATACCACAGAAAAGAACCTAGAGGAAAAGAGAAACCAATTCGTAAGGATTAAGACTTAGTTCCAATCAATTACCAAAAGAACTTAAAGGACAAAGAGAAACCAATTCCACAAGGATTAAGACTTGATTCCAATCAATGGCAAAAAGAACTTAAAACACCAAGAAAAACCAATTCATTTTGGATGAAGACTTGATTCAATCAATACAGAAAAGAAACCTAGAGGAAAAGACAAACCAATTCCGTAAGGATTAAGACTTAGTTCAATCAATTACCAAAGAACTTAAGGACAAAGAGAAACCAATTCCTCAAGGATTAAGACTTGATTCAATCAATGGCAAAAAGAACTTAAAGACAAAGAGAAACCAATTCATTATGGATGAAGACAGTTGATTCCAATCAATACCAAAAAGAAACTATAGGAAAAAGAGAAACCAATTCCTTAAGGATTAAGACTTGGTTCAATCAATTACCAAAGAACCCTTAGGACAAAGAGAAACCAATTCCTCAGGATTAAGACTTGATTCAATCAATGGCAAAAAGTAACTTAAAGACAAGAGAAACCAATTCATTATGGATTAAGACTTGATTCAATCAATACAAAAGAAACTAGAGGAAAGAGAAACCAATTCCTAAGGATTAAGACTTAGTTCCAATCAATTACCAAAAGATCTTAAGGACAAAGAGAAACCAATTATCAAGGATTAAGACTTGATTGTCAATGGCAAAAAGAACTTAAAGACAAGAGAAAGCCAATTCATTTATGGATTAAGACTTGATTCAATCAATACAAAAAGAAACTAGAGGAAAAGAGAAACCAATTCCTTAAGGATTAAGACTTAGTTCAATCAATTACCAAAAGAACTTAAAGGACAAAGAGAAACCAATTCCTCAAAGGATTAAGACTTGATTCAATCAATGGCAAAAGAACTTAAAAGACAAAGAGAAACCAATTCATTATGGATTAAGACTTGGTTCCAATCAATACCAAAAGAACCTAGGAAAAGAGAAACCAATTCCTTGGGATTAAGACTTAGTTCCAATCAATTACCAAAGAACTTAAAGGACAAAGAGAAACCAATTCCTCAAGGATTAAGACTTGATTCAATCAATGGCAAAAAGAACTTAAAAGACCAAGAGAAACCAATTCATTATGGATAAAGACTTGATTCAATCAATACAAGAATAGAAACTAGAGGAAAAAGAGAAACCAATTCCTTAAGGATTAAAACTTAGTTCAACCAAATTACCAAAGAACTTAAAGGACAGAGAAACCAATTCCTCAAGGATTAAGACTTGATTCAATCAATGGCAAAAAGAACTTAAAAGACAAAGAGAAACCAATTCATTATGGATAGACTTGATTCAATCAATACGAAAAGAAACTATAGGAAAAAGAGAAACCAATTCCTTAAGGATTAAGACTTAGTTCCAATCAATTGCCAAAAAGAACTTAAAGGACAAAGAGAAACCAATTCCTCAAGGATTAAGACTTGATTCAATCAATGGCAAAAAGAACTTAAAAGACAAAGAGAAACCAATTCATTATGGATAAAGACTTGATTCCAATCAATAAAGAAACTATAGGAAAAAGAGAAACCAATTCCTTAAGGATTAAGACTTAGTTCCAACCAATTACCAAAGAACTTAAGGACAAAGAGAAACCAATTCCTCAAGGATTAAGACTTGATTCAATCAATGGCAAAAGAACTTAAAGACAAAGAGAAACCAATTCATTTTGGATAAGACTTGATTCAATCAATAGAAAGAAACCTAGAGGAAAAAGAGAAACCAATTCCGTAAGGATGAAGACTTAGTTCAATCAATTGCAAAGAACTTAAAGGACAAGAGAAAGCCAATTCCTCAAGGATTAAGACTTGATTCCAATCAATGGCAAAACTTAAATCACATAGAGAAACCAATTCATTGTGGATTAAGACTTGGTTCCAATCAATTCCAAAAAGAACCTAGAGGAAAAGAAAACCAGTTCATTAAGGATTAAGACTTACTTCAATCAATTAAAAGATCTTAAAGGACAAAGAGAAGCCAATTCCTCAAGGATTAAGACTTGATTCAATCAATGGCAAAAAGAACTTAAAACACCAAGAGAAACCAATTCATTATAGATGAAGACTTGATTCCAATCAATACCAAAGAAACTAGAGGAAAAAAGAAACCAATTCCTTAAGGATTAAGACTTAGTTCAATCAATTACCAAAGAACTTAAAGGACAAGAGAAACCAATTCCTCAAGGATTAAGACTTGATTCAATCAATGGCAAAAAGACTTAAAGACACCAAGAGAAACCAATTCATTATGGATGAGACTTGATTCAATCAATACCGAAAAGAAACTAGAGGAAAAAGAGAAACCAATTCCGCAAGATTAAGACTTAGTTCCAATCAATTACCAAAAGAACTTAAAGGACAAAGAGAAACCAATTCCTCAAGGATTAAGACTTGATTCCAATCAATGGCAAAAGAACTTAAAAGACAAAGAGAAACCAATTCATTATGGATGAAGACTTGATTCCAATCAATACCAGAAAAGAAACTAGGAAAAAGAGAAACCAATTCCTTAAGGATTAAAGACTTAGTTCAATCAATTACCAAAAGAACTTAAAGGACAAAGAGAAACCAATTCCTCAAGGATTAAGACTTGATTCCAATCAATGGCAAAAGAACTTAAAAGACAAGAGAAACCAATTCATTTGGATAAGACTTGATTCCAATCAATACCAAAAGAAAGTAGAGGAAAAGAGAAACCAATTCGTTAAGGATTAAGACTTAGTTCAATCAATTACCAAAGAACTTAAGGACAAGAGAAACCAATTCCTCAAGGATTAAGACTTGATTCCAATCAATGGCAAAGAACTTAAACAAAGAGAAACCAATTCATTATGGATTAAGACTTGATTCCAATCAATTCCAAAGAACCTAGAGGAAAAAGAGAAACCAATTCCTTAAGGATTAAGACTTAGTTCAATCAATTACCAAAGAACTTAAAGGACAAGAGAAACCAATTCCTCAAGGATTAAGACTTGATTCAATCAATGGCAAAAAGAACTTAAAACATAGAGAAACCAATTCATTGTGGATTAAGACTTGATTCCAATCAATAGAAAAAGAAACTAGGAAAAAGAAACCAATTCCTTAGGATTAAAGACTTACTTCAATCAATTACAAGAACTTAAAGGACAAGAAGAAGCCAATTCCTCAAGGATTAAGACTTGCATTCAATCAATGGCAAAAAGAACTTAAAACACCAAGAGAAACCAATTCATTATAGATGAAGACTTGATTCCAATCAATACCGAAAAGAAACTAGAGGAAAAAGAAAAACCAATTCCGTAAGGATTAAGAGTTAGTTCCAATCAATTACCAAAGAACTTAAAGGATGAAGAGAAACCAATTCCTCAAGGATTAAGACTTGATTCCAATCAACAGCAAAAAGAACTTAAAACACCAAGAGAAACCAATTCATTATGGACTAAGACTTGTTTCCAATCAATTCCAAAGAACCTAGAGAAAAGAGAAACCAATTCCTTAAGGATTAAAGACTTAGTTCAATCAATTGCCAAAGAACTTAAAGGACAAAGAGAAACCAATTCCTCAAGGATTAAGACTTGATTCAATCAATGCTTTGATAAAAAGAACTTAAAACACCAAGAGAAACCAATTCATTATAGATGAAGACTTGATTCAATCAATACGAAAGAACCTAGAGGAAAAAGAAACCAATTCCTTAAGGATTAAGACTTAGTTCCAATCAATTACCAAAAGAACTTAAAGGACAAGAGAAACCAATTCCTCAAGGATTAAGACTTGATTCAATCAATGGCAAAAAGAAGTAAAGACAAGAGAAACCAATTCATTGTGGATTGAGACTTGATTCCAATCAAATTCCAAAAAGAACCTAGAGTAAAAAGAAAACCAATTCAAGGATTAAAGACTTAGTTCCAATCAATTACCAAAAGATCTTAAAGGAAGAGAAAGCCAATTCCTCAAGGATTAAGACTTGATTCCAATCAATGGCAAAAAGAACTTAAAACACAAGAGAAACCAATTCATTATAGATGAAGACTTGATTCCAATCAATACTGAAAAAGAAATTAGAGGAAAAAAGAGAAACTAATTCCGTAAGGATTAAGACTTAGTTCAATCAATTGCCAAAAGAACTTAAAGGACAAGAGAAACCAATTCCTCAAGGATTAAGACTTGATTCAATCAATGGCAAAGAACTTAAAGACAAGAGAAACCAATTCATTATGGATTAAGACTTGGTTCAATCAATACCAAAAAGAACCTAGAGGGAAAAAGACAAACCAATTCGTGAAGGATTAAGACTTAGTTCAATCAATTACCAAAGAACTTAAAGGACAAGAGAAACCAATTCCTCAAGGATTAAGACTTGATTCCAATCAATGGCAAAAGAACTTAAACACAGAGAAACCAATTCATTATGGATTAAGACTTGATTCCAATCAATCAAAAAGAAACTAAAGGAAAAAGAGAAACCAATTCCTTAAGGATTAAGACTTAGTTCAATCAATTGCCAAAGAACTTAAAGGATGAAGAGAAACCAATTCCTCAAGGATTAAGACTTGAGTCCAATCAATGGCAAAAAGACCTAAAAGACAAAGAGAAACCAATTCATTATGGATAAAGACTTGATTCCAATCAATGCCGAAAAGAACCTAGAGGAAAAGAAGAAGCCAGGATTCAAAGTAAGGATTAAGACTTAGTTCAATCAATTACCAAAGAACTTAAGGATAAAGAGAAACCAATTCCTCAGGATTAAGACTTGGAGATTCAATCAATGGCAAAAGAACTTAAAGACAAGAGAAACCAATTCATTATGGATTAAGACTTGATTCCAATCAATTCCAAAAGAACCTAGAGGAAAGGAGAAACCAATTCCTTAAGGATTAAGACTTAGTTCCAATCAATTACCAAAGATCTTAAGGACAAAGAGAAGCCAATTCCTCAAGGATTAAGACTTGATTCAATCAATGGCAAAAGAACTTAAAACACCAAGAGAAACCAATTCATTATAGATGAAGACTTGATTCAATCAATACCCGAAAAAGAAACTAGAGGAAAAGAGAAACCAATTCCTTAAGGATTAAGACTTAGTTCAATCAATTGCCAAAAGAACTTAAGACAAAGAGAAACCAATTCCTCAAGGATTAAGACTTGATTCAATCAATGGCAAAAAGAACTTAAAGACAAAGAGAAACCAATTCATTATGGATAAAGACTTGATTCCAATCAATTCCAAAAGAAACCTAGAGGAAAAGAGAAACCAATTCCTTAAGGATTAAGACTTACTTCAATCAATTAACAAAAATCTTAAAGGACAAAGAGAAGCCAATTCCTCAAGGATTAAGACTTGATTCCAATCAATGGCCAAAAGAACTTAAAGACAAGAGAAACCAATTCATTATAGATGAAGACTTGATTCCAATCAATCTGAAAAGAAACTAGAGAAAAAGAGAAACCAATTCCGTAAGGATTAAGACTTAGTTCAATCAATTACAAAAACTTAAGGATGAAGAAACCAATTCCTCAAGGATTAAGACTTGATTCCAATCAACAGCAAAAAGAACTTAAAACAGCAAGAGAAACCAATTCATTATAGATGAAGACTTGATTCCAATCAATACCAAAAAGAACCTAGAGGAAAAAGACAAATCAATTCCTTAAGGATTAAGAGTTAGTTCCAATCGATTGCCAAAGAACTTAAAGGATGAAGAGAAACCAATTCCTCAAGGATTAAGACTTGAGTCCAATCAATGGCAAAAAGAACTTAAAAGACAAAGAGAAACCAATTCATTATGGATAAAGACTTGATTCAATCAATACCAAAAGAACCTAGAGGAAAAGAGAAACCAATTCCTTAAGGATTAAGACTTAGTTCCAATCAATTGCCAAAAAGAACTTAAAGGACAAAGAAACCAATTCCTCAAGGATTAAGACTTGATTCAATCAATGGCAAAGAACTTAAAGACACCAAGAGAAACCAATTCATTATAGATGAAGACTTGATTCCAATCAATGACGAAAAGAAACTAGAGAGAAAAGAGAAACCAATTCATCAAGGATTAAGACTTAGTTCGATCAATTACCAAAGAACTTAAAGGACAAAGAGAAACCAATTCCTCAAGGATTCAGACTTGAGTCCAATCAATGGCAAAAGAACTTAAAGACAAAGAGAAACCAATTCATTTTGGATAAAGGCTTGATTCCAATCAATACAGAAAAGAAGAGAAAAGAGAAACCAATTCCTTAAGGATTAAGGCTTAGTTCAATCAATTACCAAAAGAACTTAAAGGACAAGAAAACCAATTCCTCAAGGATTAAGACTTGATTCCAATCAATGGCAAAAAGAACTTAAAAGACATAGAGAAACCAATTCATTGTGGATTAAGACTTGATTCCAATCAATAGAAAAGAACCTGAAAAAGAGAAACCAGTTCCTTAAGGATTAAGACTTACTTCCAATCAATTACTAAAAAAGATCTTAAGGACAAAGAGAAGCCAATTCCTCAAGGATTAAGACTTGATTCCAATCAATGGCAAAAGAACTTAAAAGACCAAGAGAAACCAATTCATTTATAGATGAAGACTTGATTCAATCAATACCAAAGAAACTAGAGGGAAAAAAAGAAAAGCCAATTCCCCTTAAGGATTAAGACTTAGTTCCAATCCAAATTGCCAAAAGAACTTAAAGGACAAAGAGAAACCAATTCCTCGAGGATTAAGACTTGATTCCAATCAATGGCAAAAAGAACTTAAAAGACCAAGAAAGAGGAAACCAAATTTCATTTATGGATAAGACTTGATTCCAATCAATCACCAAGAAACCTAGAGGAAAAAGACAAACCCAATTATTAAGGATTAAGGCTTAGTTTCAATCAGATTTGCCAAAGAACTTAAAGGACAAAGAGAAACCAATTCCGCGAGGATTAAGACTTGATTCAATCAAGTGGCAGCAAAAAGAACTTAAAAACGAAAGAGAAACCAATTCATTATGGATAAAGAGCAGTTGAAGGTTCCAATCAATACAGAAAGAAACTAGAGGAAAAGAGAAGCCAAAGTTAGCCTTAAGGATTGTAAAGACTTAGTTCAAATCAATTACCAAAAGAAGTCTTAAAGGACAAAGAGAAACCAATTCCTCAAGGATTAAGACTTGATTCCAATCAACTTGGCAAAAAGAACGTTAAAAGACAGAGAAACCAATTCATTAATGGATTGAAGACTTGTTGATTAATCCAATACCAAAAGAAACCTAGAGGAAAAAGAGAAACCAATTCCTAGCAAGGATTAAGACTTAGATTCCAATCAAATTACCAAAAAGAACTTTAAAGGACAAAGAGAAACCAATTCCTCAAGGATTAAGACTTGGAAGTCAATCAATGGCAAAAAGAACTTAAAGACAGTACAAAGAGAAACCAATTCATTATGGATTAAGACTTGGTTCCAATCAATACCGAAAAGGAACCTAGAGGAGAAAAGAGGAAACCGAATTCATAGATTAAGACTTAGTTCCAATCAATTACCAAAAAGAACTTAAGGACAAAGAGAAACCCAATTCCTCAAGGATTGAAGGCTTGGATTCAATCAATGGCACCAAAAGAAGTTAAAACACAAGAAGAAACCAATTCATTGTGGATTAAGAGCTTGGTTCCAATCAATCACCAGAAAAGAAATAGAGAAAGAGAGAAAGTCGCCCAATTCCTTAAGGAGTTAAGCACTTTAGTTCCAATCAATTACCCAAAGAACTTAAAGGACAAAGTAGAAAGCCAATTCCTCAAGGATTAAGACTTGATTCAATCAATGGCTTAAAAAGAACTTAAACACACTGCAGAGAAACCAATTCATTATAGATGAAGACTTGATTCGATCTAATACCGAAAAAGAAACTGAGAGGAAAAGACAATACCAATTCCTTAAGGATTAAAAACTTGAGATTCCAATCAATTGCCAAAGAACTTAAAGGACAAAGAGAAACCAATTCCTCAAGGATTAAGACTTGAGTCAATCCCAACAATAAAGCAAAAAAGAAACTTAAAGACAAAGAGAAACCAGATTCATTATGGATGAAGACTTGGATTCCAATCAATACCTGAAGAAACTAGAGGAAAAAGAAAACCAATTCCTTAAGGATTGCGAAAACTTAGTTCAACCAATTACCAAAGAACACTTAAAGGACAAAGAGAAGCCAATTCCTCAAGGATTCAGACTTAGAGTCAATCAATGTAAAGAACTTAAAGACATAAGAGAACCAATTCATTTTTGGATTAAAGCCTTGATTCCAATTCTTAGAAAAGAGCACCTAGAGGAAAAAGAGAAACCAATTCCGTAAGGATTAAGGAAACCTCGTTCAATCAATTGCAAAAAGAACTTAAAAGGACAAAGAAAGCCGAATTCGCCAAGGATTAAGACTTGATTCATGATCAATGGCAAAAAAGAAGTTAAAAGACATGAGAGAAACCAATTCATTATAGATTAGCAGACTTGATTCCAATCAATTTAAAGAACCTAGAGAAAAAGAGAAAGCAATTAAGCCTTACTGAGGATTAAGACTTAGATTCAATCGTTACAAAAGATCTTGTAAAGGACAAAGAAGAAGCCAATTCTACTCAAGGATTAAGACTTGATTCCAATCAATGTGCGAAAAAGAACTTAAAACAAAGAGAAACCAATTAAAATTATGGATTAAGACTTGATTCCAATCAATACCAGAAAAGAAACTTAGGAAAGGATGAAACCAATTCCTTCGTAGGATTAAGACTTAGTTCAATCAATTTACTACAAAGAACTTAAAGGACAAAGAAGGAAACCAATTCCTCAAGGATTAAGACTTGAATTCCAATCAATGGCATAAAAGAACTTAAAACACAAGAGAAACCAATTTCATTTTGGATAAAGACTTGATTCAATCAATACCCGAAAAAGAAATTAGAGGAAAAAGACAAACCAATTTAGTAAGGATTAAGACTTAGTTCCAATCAATTACCAAAAGAACTTAAAGGACAAAGAGAAACCAATTCCTCAAGTGATTAAGACTTGATTCAAATCAATGGCAAAGAAGAAGCTTAAAGACGAAAGAGAAACCAGTTCATTATGGATTAAGGAAACTTTGATTCCAATCAATAGAAAAGAAACCTATAGGAAAAGAGAAACCAATTCCCTTAGCAGGATTAAAACTTAGTTCCCAACCAATTACCAAAAGAACTTAAAGGACAAGAAACCAATTCCTCAAGGATTGAGACTTGATTCCAATCAATGGCAAAAAAAAGAACTTTAAAGACACCAGAGAAACCAATTCATTATGGATAAAGACTTGATTCCAATCAATACCAAAAGAACTAGAAAAAAGAGAAACCAATTCCTTAAGGATTAAGACTTAGTTGCAATCATTTACGAAAAGAACTTAAAGGACAAAGAGAAACCAATTCCTCAAGGATAAAGACTTGATTCCAATCAATGGCAAAAAGAACTTAAAGACAAGAGAAACCAATTCATTATGGATTAAGACTTGATTCCAATCAATACCAAAAGAACCTAGAGGAAAAGAGAAACCAATTCCTTAAGGATTAAGACTTAGTTCCAATCAATTACCAAAAGAACTTAAAGGACAAAGAGACCAACCAATTCCTCAAGGATTAAGACTTGATTCCAATCAATGGCAAAAGAACTTAAAGACAAAGAGAAACCAATTCATTATGGATTAAGACTTGATTCCAATCAATACCAAAAGACCTAGAGGAAAAAAAGAAACCAATTCCTTAAGGATTAAGACTTAGTTCCAATCAATTACCAAAGAACTTAAAGGACAAAGACAAACCAATTCCTCAAGGATTAAGACTTGATTCCAATCAATGGCAAAAAGAACTTAAAAGATAAAGAGAAACCAATTCATTATGGATAAAGACTTGATTCCAATCAATACCAAAAAGAACTTAGAAAAAGAGAAACCAATTCCTTAAGGATTAAGACTTAGATTCCAATCAATAACCAAAAGATCTTAAAGGACAAAGACAAACCAATTCCTCAAGGATTAAGACTTGATTCCATTCAATGGCATAAAGAACTTAAAAGACAAGAGAAACCAATTCATTATGGATTAAGACTTGATTCCAATCAATACCAAAAGAACCTAGAGGAAAAAGAGAAACCAATTCCTTAGGATTAAGACTTAGTTCCAATCAATTACAAAAAGAACTTAAAGGACAAAGAGAAACCAATCCCTCAAGGATTAAGACTTGATTCCAATCAATGGCAAAAAGAACATAAAAGACAAAGAGAAACCAATTCATTATGGATAAAGACTTGATTCCAATCAATACAAAAAGAACTAGAGGAAAAGAGAAACCAATTCCTTAAGGATTAAGACTTAGTTCCAATGAATTACCAAAAGAACTTAAAGGACAAAGAGAAACCAATCCCTCAAGGATTAAGACTTGATTCCAATCAATAGCAAAAAGAACATAAAAGACAAAGAGAAACCAATTCATTATGGATAAAGACTTGATTCCAATCAATACCAAATGGAACCTAGAGGAAAAAAAGAAACCAATTCCTTAAGGATTAAGACTTAGTTCCAATCAATTACCAAAGAACTTAAAGGACAAAGACAAACCAATTCCTCAAGGATTAAGACTTGATTCCAATCAATGGCAAAAAGAACTTAAAAGATAAAGAGAAACCAATTCATTTTGGATAAAGGCTTGATTCCAATCAATACAAAAAGAACTTAGGAAAAGAGAAACCAATTCCTTAAGGATTAAGACTTATTCCAATCAATTACAAAAGAACTTAAAGGACAAAGAAACCAATTCCTCAAGGATTAAGACTTGATTCCAATCAATGGCAAAAAGAACTTAAAACACAAGAGAAACCAATTCATTATGGATTAAGACTTGATTCCAATCAATACCAAAAAACTAGAGGAAAGGAGAAGCCATTTCCTTAAGGATTAAGACTTAGTTCCAATCAATTACCAAAAGAACTTAAAGGACAAAGAGAAACCAATTCCTCAAGGATTAAGACTTGTTTCCAATCAATGGCAAAAATAACTTAAAAGTCAAAGAGAAACCAATTCATTGTGGATTAAGACTTGATTCCAATCAATCCCAAAAAGAACCTTGAGGAAAAAGAGAAACCAATTCCTTAAGGATTAACACTTCGTTCCAATCAATTACCAAAAGAACTTAAAGGACAAAGAGAAACCAATTCCTCAAGGATTAAGACTTGATTTCTATCAGTGGTAAAAAGAACTTAAACAACAAAGAGAAATTCATTATGGATTAAGACTTGATTACAATCAATACCAAAAAGAACCTAGAGGAAAAAGAGGAACCAATTCCTTAAGGATTAAGACTTACTTTCAATCATTTACCAAAAGAACTTAAAGGACAAAGAGAAGCCAATTCCTCAAGGATTAAGACTTGATTCCAATCAATGGTAATAAGAGCTAAAAAGACATGGAGAAACCAATTGATTGTGGATTAAGACTTGATTCCAATCAATACCAAAAAGAACCTAGAGGAAAAAGAGAAACCAATTCCTTAAGGATTAAGACTTAGTTCCAATCAATTACCAAAAGAACTTAAAGGACAAAGAGAAACCAATCCCTCAAGGATTAAGACTTGATTTCAAACAATGGCAAAAGAACTTAAAACACAAGAGAAACCAATTCATTAAGGATTAAGACTTGATTCCAATCAATACCAAAAGAACCTAGAGGAAAGAGAAACCAATTCCTTAAGGATTAAGACTTAGTTCCAATCAATTACCAAAGAACTTAAAGGAAAAAAGAAACCAATTCCTCAAGGATTAAGACTTGATTCCAATCAATGGCAAAAGAACTTAAAGACAAAGAGAAACCAATTCATTATGGATTAAGACTTGATTCCAATCAATACCAAAAGAACTTAGAGAAAAGAGAAACCAATTCCTTAAGGATTAAGACTTAGATTCCAATCAATTACCAAAAGAACTTAAAGGACAAAGAGAAACCAATTCCTCAAGGATTAAGACTTGATTCCAATCAATGGCAAAAAGAACTTAAAGACAAAGAGAAACCAATTCATTAAGGATTAAGACTTGATTCCAATCAATACCAAAAGAACTTAGGAAAAAGAGAAACCAATTCCTTAAGGATTAAGACTTAGTTCCAATCAATTACCAAAAACTTAAAACAAAGAGAAACCAATTCCTCAAGGATTAAGACTTGATTCCAATCAATGGCAAAAGAACTTAAAGGACAAAGAAACCAATTCATTATGGATTAAGACTTGATTCCAATCAATAAAAAGAACTAGAGGAAAAGAGAAACCAATTCCTTAAGGATTAAGACTTGATTCCAATCAATGGCCAAAAGAACTTAAATGACAAAGAGAAACAAATTCCTCAAGGATTAAAACTTGATTCCAATCAATGGCAAAAAGAACTTAAGTCAAAAAACGAAACCAATTCATTAAGGATTAAGACTTGCTTCCAATCAATACCAAAAAGAACTTAGAGGAAAAGAGAAACCAATTCCTTAAGGATTAAGACTTGATTCCAATCAATTAAAAAGAACTTAAAGGACAAAGAGAAACCAATTCCTCAAGGATTAAGACTTGATTCCAATCAATGGCAAAAGAACTTAAAGACAAAGAGAAACCAATTCATTATGGATTAAGACTTGATTCCAATCAATACCAAAAAGAACTTAGAGGAAAAGAGAAACCAATTCCTTAAGGATTAAGACTTGAGTTCCAATCAATTACCAAAAGAACTTAAAGGACAAAGAGAAACCAATTCCTCAAGGATTAAGACTTGATTCCAATCAATGGCAAAAAGAACTTAAGGACAAGAGAAACCAATTCATTAAGGATTAAGACTTGATTCCAATCAATACCAAAAAGAACTTAAAGGAAAAGAGAAACCAATTCCTTAAGGATTAAGACTTGATTCCAATCAATACCAAAAGAACTTAAAGGAAAAGAGAAACCAATTCCTCAAGGATTAAGACTTGATTCCAATCAATGGCAAAAAGAACTTAAGGACAAAGAGAAACCAATTCATTAAGGATTAAGACTTGATTCCAATCAATACCAAAAGAACTTAAAGACAAGAGAAACCAATTCCTTAAGGATTAAGACTTGATTCCAATCAATTACAAAAGATCTTAAAGGACAAAGAGAAGCCAATTCCTCAAGGATTAAGACTTGATTCCAATCAATGGCCAAAAGAACTTAAAGGACAAAGAGAAACCAATTCATTAAGGATTAAGACTTGATTCCAATCAATACCAAAAAGAACTTAAAGGAAAAGAGAAACCAATTCCTTAAGGATTAAGACTTGAGTTCCAATCAATTACCAAAGAACTTAAAGGACAAAGAGAAACCAATTCCTCAAGGATTAAGACTTGATTCCAATCAATGGCAAAAAGAACTTAAAGACAAAGAGAAACCAATTCATTAAGGATTAAGACTTGATTCCAATCAATACCAAAAGAACTTAAGAAAAGAGAAACCAATTCCTTAAGGATTAAGACTTGATTCCAATCAATTACCAAAAGAACTTAAAGGACAAAGAGAAACCAATTCCTCAAGGATTAAGACTTGATTCCAATCAATGGCAAAAAGAACTTAAAGACAAAGAGAAACCAATTCATTAAGGATTAAGACTTGATTCCAATCAATACCAAAAAGAACTTAAAAAAAGAGAAACCAATTCCTTAAGATTAAGACTTGATTCCAATCAATTAAAAAGAACTTAAAGGACAAAGAGAAACCAATTCCTCAAGGATTAAGACTTGATTCCAATCAATGGCAAAAGAACTTAAAGACAAAGAGAAACCAATTCATTAAGGATTAAGACTTGATTCCAATCAATACCAAAAGAACTTAAAGAAAAGAGAAACCAATTCCTTAAGGATTAAGACTTGATTCCAATCAATTACCAAAAGAACTTAAAGGACAAAGAGAAACCAATTCCTCAAGGATTAAGACTTGATTCCAATCAATGGCAAAAAGAACTTAAGGACAAAGAGAAACCAATTCATTAAGGATTAAGACTTGATTCCAATCAATACCAAAAAGAACTTAGAGGAAAAGAGAAACCAATTCCTTAAGGATTAAGACTTGATTCCAATCAATTACCAAAAGAACTTAAAGGACAAAGAGAAACCAATTCCTCAAGGATTAAGACTTGATTCCAATCAATGGCAAAAGAGAACTTAAAGGACAAAGAGAAACCAATTCATTAAGGATTAAGACTTGATTCCAATCAATGGCAAAAAGAACTTAAAGGACAAGAGAAACCAATTCCTTAAGGATTAAGACTTGATTCCAATCAATTACCAAAAGAACTTAAAGGACAAAGAGAAACCAATTCCTCAAGGATTAAGACTTGATTCCAATCAATGGCAAAAGAACTTAAAGGACAAGAGAAACCAATTCATTAAGGATTAAGACTTGATTCCAATCAATACCAAAAGAACTTAAAGGAAAGAGAAACCAATTCCTTAAGGATTAAGACTTGATTCCAATCAATACCAAAAGAACTTAAAGGACAAAGAGAAACCAATTCCTCAAGGATTAAGACTTGATTCCAAGCAATGGCCGAAAAAACTAAAAGGACAAAGAGACACCATTTCATTAATGATTAAGACTTGTTTCCAATCAATGGCAAAAAGAACTTAAAAGAAAAGAGAAACCAATTCATTATGGATTAAGACTTGATTCCAATCAATTACCAAAAGAACTTAAAGGAAAAGAGAAACTAATTCCTCAAGGATTAAGACTTGATTCCAATCAATGGCCAAAAGAACTTAAAGGACAAAGAGAAACCAATTCATTAAGGATTAAGACATGTTTCCAATCAATGGCAAAAAGAACTTAAACAACGAAGAGAAACCAATTCATCATGGATTAAGACTTGATTCCAATCAATTACCAAAAGAACTTAAAGGGGAAAGAGAAACCAATTCCTCAAGGATTAAGACTTGATTCCAATCAATTACCAAAAGAACTTAAAGGACAAAGAGAAACCAATTCATTAAGGATTAAGACTTGATTCCAATCAATGGCAAAAGAACTTAAAACAAAGAAAACCAATTCCTTAAGGATTAAGACTTGATTCCAATCAATTACCAAAAGAACTTAAGGAGGACAAAGAGAAACCAATTCCTCAAGGATTAAGACTTGATTCCAATCAATGGCAAAAAGAACTTAAAGGACAAAGAAAACCAATTCATCAAGGATTAAGACTTGATTCCAATCAATGGCAAAAAGAACTTAAAAGAGAAACCAATTTCATTAGGATTAAGACTTGATTCCAATCAATTACCAAAAGAACTTAGAGGAAAAGAGAAACCAATTCCTCAAGGATTAATACTTGATTCCAATCAATTACCAAAAGAACTTAAAGGACAAAGAGAAACCAATTCATTATGGATAAAGACTTGATTTCAATCAATGGTCAAAACAACTTAAAGGACAAGGAGAAACCAATTCCTTAAGGATTAAGACTTGAGTTCCAATCAATTACCAAAAGAACTTAAAGGAAAAGAGAAACCAATTCCTCAAGGATTAAGACTTGATTCCAATCAATGGCCAAAAGAACTTAAAGGACAAGAGAAACCAATTCATCAAGGATTAAGACTTGATTCCAATCAATGGCAAAAAGAACTTAAAGGAAAAGAGAAACCAATTCATTAAGGATTAAGACTTGATTCCAATCCATTACCAAAGGAACTTAAAGGACAAAGAGAAACCAATTCCTCAAGGATTAAGACTTGATTCCAATCAATGGCCAAAAGAACTTAAAGAACAAAGAGAAACCAATTCATCAAGGATTAAGACTTGCTTCCAATCAATGGCAAAAGAACTTAAAAGAAAGAGAAACCAATTCATTAAGGATTAAGACTTGATTCCAATCAATTACCAAAAGAACTTAAAGGACAAAGAGAAACCAATTCCTCAAGGATTAAGACTTAGATTCCAATCAATGGCAAAAAACTTAAAGACAAAGAGAAACCAATTCATTAAGGATTAAGACTTGATTCCAATCAATGGCAAAAGAACTTAAAGGACAAGAGAAACCAATTCATTATGGATTAAGACTTGATTCCAATCAATTACCAAAAGAACTTAGAGGAAAAGAGAAACCAATTCCTCATGGATTAAGACTTGATTCCAATCAATGGCCAAAAGAGCTTAAAGGACAAAGAGAAACCAATTCATTAATGATTAAGACTTGATTCCAATCAATGGCAAAAAGAACTGAAAGACAAAGAAAACCAATTCATTAAGGATTAAGACTTGAGTTCCAATCAATTACCAAAAAGAAGCTAGAGGAAAAAGACAAACCAATTGCTCAAGGATTAAGACTTGATTCCAATCAATTACCAAAAGAACTTAAAGGACAAAGAGAAACCAATTCATCAAGGATTAAGACTTGATTCCAATCAATGGCAAAAAGAACTTAAAACAAAGAGAAACCAATTCATTATGGATTAAGACTTGATTCCAATCAATTACCAAAAGAACTTAGAGGAAAAGAGAAACCAATTCCTCAAGGATTAAGACTTGATTCCAATCAATGGCAAAAAGAACTTAAAGACAAAGAAAACCAATTCATCAAGGATTAAGACTTGATTCCAATCAATGGCAAAAAGAACTAAAAGACAAGAGAAACCAATTCATTATGGATTAAGACTTGATTCCAATCAATTACAAAAAGAACTAGAAAAGAGAAAACCAATTCCTCAAGGATTAAGACTTGATTCCAATCAATGGCAAAAGGAACCTAGAGAAAAAGAGAAACCAATTCCTCATGGATTAAGACTTCATTCCAATCAATGGCAAAAAGAACTTAAAGGACAAGGAGAAACCAATTCATTAAGGATTAAGACTTGATTCCAATCAATTACCAAAAAGACCTAGAGGAAAAGAGAAACCAATTCCTTAAGGATTAAGACTTAGATTCCAATCAATTACCAAAAGAACTTAAAGGACAAAGAGAAACCAATTCATCAAGGATTAAGACTTGATTCCAATCAATGGCCAAAAGAACTTAAAGGACAAAGAGAAACTAATTCCTTAAGGATTAAGACTTAGTTCCAATCAATTACCAAAAGAACTTAAAGGACAAAGAGAAACCAATCCCTCAAAGATTAAGACTTGATTCCAATCAATTACCAAAAGAACTTAAAGGACAAAGAGAAACCAATTCCTCAAGGATTTAGACTTGATTCCAATCAATGGCAAAAAGAACTTAAAAGACCAAGAGAAACCAATTCATTAGGATTAAGACTTGATTCCAATCAATTACCAAAAAGAACTAGAAAAAAAGAGAAACCAATTCCTTAAGGATTAAGACTTGATTCCAATCAATTACCAAAAGAACTTAAAGGACAAAGAGAAACCAATTCCTCAAGGATTAAGACTTGATTCCAATCAATGGCAAAAGAACTTAAAAAAAGAGAAACCAATTCATTATGGATTAAGACTTGATTCCAATCAATACCAAAAGAACTAGAGGAAAAGAGAAACCAATTCCTTAAGGATTAAGACTTAGATTCCAATCAATTACCAAAAGAACTTAAAGGACAAAGAGAAACCAATTCCTCAAGGATTAAGACTTGATTCCAATCAATGGCAAAAAGAACTTAAAAGAAAAGAGAAACCAATTCATTATGGATTAAGACTTGATTCCAATCAATTACCAAAAGAACTTAGAGAAAAGAGAAACCAATTCCTTAAGGATTAAGACTTAGATTCCAATCAATTACCAAAAGAACTTAAAGGACAAAGAGAAACCAATTCCTCAAGGATTAAGACTTGATTCCAATCAATGGCAAAAGAACTTAAAGACAAAGAGAAACCAATTCATTATAGGATTAAGACTTGATTCCAATCAATACCAAAAGAACCTAGAGGAAAAGAGAAACCAATTCCTTAAGGATTAAGACTTGAGTTCCAATCAATTACCAAAAGAACTTAAAGGACAAAGAGAAACCAATTCCTCAAGGATTAAGACTTGATTCCAATCAATACAAAAAGAACTTAAAAGACAAGAGAAACCAATTCATTATGGATTAAGACTTGATTCCAATCAATACCAAAAGAACTAGAGGAAAAAGAGAAACCAATTCCTTAAGGATTAAGACTTGATTCCAATCAATTACAAAAGAACTTAAAGGACAAAGAGAAACCAATTCATCAAGGATTAAGACTTGATTCCAATCAATGGCAAAAGAACTTAAAGACAAAGAGAAACCAATTCATTATGGATTAAGACTTGATTCCAATCAATTACCAAAAGAACTTAGAGGAAAAGAGAAACCAATTCCTCAAGGATTAAGACTTAGATTCCAATCAATTACCAAAAGAACTTAAAGGACAAAGAGAAACCAATTCATCAAGGATTAAGACTTGATTCCAATCAATGGCAAAAAGAACTTAAAGGAAAGAGAAACCAATTCATTATGGATTAAGACTTGATTCCAATCAATTACCAAAAGAACTTAGAGGAAAAGAGAAACCAATTCCTTAAGGATTAAGACTTAGATTCCAATCAATTACCAAAGAACTTAAAGGACAAAGAGAAACCAATTCCTCAAGGATTAAGACTTGATTCCAATCAATACCAAAAAGAACTTAAAGACAAGAGAAACCAATTCATTATGGATTAAGACTTGATTCCAATCAATTACCAAAAGAACCTTAGAGGAAAAGAGAAACCAATTCCTTATGGATTAAGACTTGTTTCCAATCAATGGCCAAAAGAACTTAAAGGACAAAGAGAAACCAATTCCTCAAGGATTAAGACTTGATTCCAATCAATGGCAAAAAGAACTTAAAGGAAAGAGAAACCAATTCATTATGGATTAAGACTTGATTCCAATCAATACCAAAAGAACTAGAGGAAAAGAGAAACCAATTCCTCAAGGATTAAGACTTAGATTCCAATCAATTACCAAAAGAACTTAAAGGACAAAGAGAAACCAATTCCTCAAGGATTAAGACTTGATTCCAATCAATGGCAAAAAGAACTTAAAGACAAGAGAAACCAATTCATTATGGATTAAGACTTGATTCCAATCAATACCAAAAGAACTTAAAGGAAAAGAGAAACCAATTCCTTAAGGATTAAGACTTAGATTCCAATCAATTACCAAAAGAACTTAAAGGACAAAGAGAAACCAATTCCTCAAGGATTAAGACTTGATTCCAATCAATGGCAAAAGAACTTAAAAAAAGAGAAACCAATTCATTATGGATTAAGACTTGATTCCAATCAATTACCAAAAGAACTTAGAGGAAAAGAGAAACCAATTCCTTAAGGATTAAGACTTAGTTCCAATCAATGGCAAAAAGAACTTAAAGGACAAAGAGAATCCAATTCCTCAAGGATTAAGACTTGATTCCAATCAATGGCAAAAGAACTTAAGACAAAGAGAAACCAATTCATTATGGATTAAGACTTGATTCCAATCAATTACCAAAAGAACTAGAGGAAAAAGAGAAACCAATTCCGTAAGGATGAAGACTTAGTTCCAATCAATTACCAAAAGAACTTAAAGGACAAAGAGAAACCAATTCCTCAAGGATTAAGACTTGATTCCAATCAATGGCCAAAAGAACTTAAAACAAGAGAAACCAATTCATTATGGATTAAGACTTGATTCCAATCAATAACCAAAAGAACTTAAAGGGGAAAGAGAAACCAATTCCTCAAGGATTAAGACTTGATTCCAATCAATTACCAAAAGAACTTAAAGGACAAAGAGAAACCAATTCCTCAAGGATTAAGACTTGATTCCAATCAATGGCAAAAAGAACTTAAAAGACGAAGAGAAACCAATTCATTATGGATTAAGACTTGATTCCAATCAATTACCAAAAGAACTAGAAGGACAAAGAGAAACCAATTCCTAAGGATTAAGACTTGATTCAATCAATTACCAAAAGAACTTAAAGGACAAAGAGAAACCAATTCCTCAAGGATTAAGACTTGATTCCAATCAATGGCAAAAGAACTTAAAGACAAAGAGAAACCAATTCATTATGGATTAAGACTTGATTCCAATCAATACCAAAAAGAACCTAGAGGAAAAAGACAAACCAATTCCGTAAGGATTAAGACTTAGTTCCAATCAATTACCAAAAGAACTTAAAGGACAAAGAGAAACCAATTCCTCAAGGATTAAGACTTGATTCCAATCAATGCCCAAAAGAACTTAAAGACAAGAGAAACCAATTCATTATGGATTAAGACTTGATTCCAATCAATTACCAAAAGAACTTAGAGGAAAAGAGAAACCAATTCCTCAAGGATTAAGACTTAGATTCCAATCAATTACCAAAAGAACTTAAAGGACAAAGAGAAACCAATTCCTCAAGGATTAAGACTTGATTCCAATCAATACCAAAAGAACTTAAAAGACAAGAGAAACCAATTCATTAGGATTAAGACTTGATTCCAATCAATACCAAAAGAACCTAGAGGAAAAGAGAAACCAATTCCTAAGGATTAAGACTTGATTCCAATCAATTACAAAAAGAACTTAAAGGACAAAGAGAAACCAATTCATCAAGGATTAAGACTTGATTCCAATCAATGGCAAAAAGAACTTAAAGGACAAGAGAAACCAATTCATTATGGATTAAGACTTGATTCCAATCAATTACCAAAAGAACTTAGAGGAAAAAGAGAAACCAATTCCAAGGGATTAAGACTTAGATTCCAATCAATTACCAAAAGAACTTAAAGGACAAAGAGAAACCAATTCCTCAAGGATTAAGACTTGATTCCAATCAATGGCAAAAGAACTTAAAGACAAAGAGAAACCAATTCATTAAGGATTAAGACTTGATTCCAATCAATTACCAAAAGAACTAGAAAAAAAGAGAAACCAATTCCTCAAGGATTAAGACTTGATTCCAATCAATTACCAAAAGAACTTAAAGACAAAGAGAAACCAATTCCTCAAGGATTAAGACTTGATTCCAATCAATGGCAAAAGAACTTAAGGACAAAGAGAAACCAATTCATTATAGGATTAAGACTTGATTCCAATCAATACCAAAAGAACTTAAAGGAAAAGAGAAACCAATTCCTCAAGGATTAAGACTTAGATTCCAATCAATGGCCAAAAGAACTTAAAGACAAAGAGAAACCAATTCATTCAAGGATTAAGACTTGATTCCAATCAATACCAAAAGACTTAAAGACAAAGAGAAACCAATTCCTTAAGGATTAAGACTTGATTCCAATCAATTACCAAAAGAACTTAAAGGACAAAGAGAAACCAATTCCTTAAGGATTAAGACTTGATTCCAATCAATACCAAAAAGAACTTAAGGAGAATGAGAAACCAATACCTTTTGGATTAAGACTAGATTCCATTCAATGGCAAAAAGAACTTAAAGGACAAAGAGAAACCAATTCATTAATGATTAAGACTCATTTCCAATCAATGGCAAAAAGAACTTAAAGGAAAAGAGAAACCAATTCATTAAGGATTAAGACTTGATTCCAATCAATTACCAAAAGAACTTAAAGGACAAAGAGAAACCAATTCCTTAAGGATTAAGACTTGATTCAATCAATTACAAAAAGAACTTAAAAGACAAGAGAAACCAATTCCTTAAGGATTAAGACTTGATTCCAATCAATACAAAAAGAAACTAGACAAGAGAAACCAATTCATTAAGGATTAAGACTTGATTCAATCAATTGCAAAAGAACTTAAAGGACAAGAGAAACCAATTCCTTAAGGATTAAGACTTGATTCCAATCAATGGCAAAAAGAACTTAAAGGACAAGAGAAACCAATTCCTTAAGGATTAAGACTTGATTCCAATCAATACAAAAAGAACTAAAGGAAAAGAGAAACCAATTCCTTAAGGATTAAGACTTGATTCAATCAATACCAAAAGAACTTAAGGACAAAGAGAAACCAATTCCTTAAGGATTAAGACTTGATTCCAATCAATGGCAAAAGAACTTAAAGACAAAGAGAAACCAATTCATTAAGGATTAAGACTTGATTCAATCAATGGCAAAAAAGAACTAAAGGACAAAGAGAAACCAATTCCTTAAGGATTAAGACTTGATTCCAATCAATACCAAAGAACTTAAGGACAAAGAGAAACCAATTCCTCAAGGATTAAGACTTGATTCAATCAATGGCAAAAGAACTAAAAGACAAAGAGAAACCAATTCATTATGGATTAAGACTTGATTCCAATCAATACCAAAAGAACTTAGAAAAAGAGAAACCAATTCCTTAAGGATTAAGACTTGATTCCAATCAATTACCAAAAGAACTTAAAGGACAAAGAGAAACCAATTCCTCAAGGATTAAGACTTGATTCCAATCAATGGCAAAAAGAACTTAAAGAAAGAGAAACCAATTCATTAAGGATTAAGACTTGATTCCAATCAATACCAAAAGAAACTAGAGGAAAAGAGAAACCAATTCCTTAAGGATTAAGACTTGATTCCAATCAATTACCAAAAGAACTTAAAGGACAAAGAGAAACCAATTCTCAAGGATTAAGACTTGATTCCAATCAATTACAAAAAGAACTTAAAAGACAAAGAGAAACCAATTCATTAAGGATTAAGACTTGATTCCAATCAATACAAAAAGAACTTAAAAAAAAAGAAACCAATTCCTTAAGGATTAAGACTTGATTCCAATCAATTACCAAAAGAACTTAAAGGACAAAGAGAAACCAATTCATTAAGGATTAAGACTTGATTCCAATCAATACCAAAAGAACTTAAAGACAAAGAGAAACCAATTCATTAAGGATTAAGACTTGATTCCAATCAATACCAAAGAACTTAAAGGACAAGAGAAACCAATTCCTTAAGGATTAAGACTTGATTCCAATCAATACCAAAAGAACTTAAAGGACAAAGAGAAACCAATTCATTATCAAGGATTAAGACTTGATTCCAATCAATGGCAAAAGAACTTAAAGAACAAAGAGAAACCAATTCCTTAAGGATTAAGACTTGATTCCAATCAATTACAAAAGAACTTAAAGAAAAGAGAAACCAATTCCTCAAGGATTAAGACTTGATTCCAATCAATGGCAAAAAAAGAACTTAAAACAAGAGAAACCAATTCATTAAGGATTAAGACTTGATTCCAATCAATACCAAAAAGAACTTAAAGGAAAGAGAAACCAATTCCTTAAGGATTAAGACTTGATTCCAATCAATACCAAGAACTTAAAGGACAAGAGAAACCAATTCCTCAAGGATTAAGACTTGATTCCAATCAATGGCAAAAAGAACTTAAAGGACAAAGAGAAACCAATTCATTATGGATTAAGACTTGATTCCAATCAATACCAAAAAGAACTAAAGGAAAAAGAGAAACCAATTCCTAAGGATTAAGACTTGATTCCAATCAATTACCAAAAGAACTTAAAGGACAAAGAGAAACCAATTCTAAGGATTAAGACTTGATTCCAATCAATACCAAAGAACTTAAAGACAAAGAGAAACCAATTCATTAAGGATTAAGACTTGATTCCAATCAATACCAAAAGAACTTAAAGGACAAAGAGAAACCAATTCCTTAAGGATTAAGACTTGATTCCAATCAATTACCAAAAGAACTTAAAGGACAAGAGAAACCAATTCCTTAAGGATTAAGACTTGATTCCAATCAATGGCAAAAAAGAACTTAAAGACAAAGAGAAACCAATTCATTAAGGATTAAGACTTGATTCCAATCAATACCAAAAAGAACTTAAAGGACAAAGAGAAACCAATTCCTTAAGGATTAAGACTTGATTCCAATCAATTACCAAAAGAACTTAAAGACAAAGAGAAACCAATTCCTTAAGGATTAAGACTTGATTCCAATCAATGGCAAAAAGAACTTAAAGACAAGAGAAACCAATTCATTAAGGATTAAGACTTGATTCCAATCAATACCAAAAAGAACTTAGAGGAAAGAGAAACCAATTCCTAAGGATTAAGACTTGATTCCAATCAATTACCAAAGAACTTAAGGACAAAGAGAAACCAATTCCTCAAGGATTAAGACTTGATTCAATCAATACAAAAGAACTTAAAGACAAAGAGAAACCAATTCATTAAGGATTAAGACTTGATTCCAATCAATACAAAAAGAACTTAAGAGAAAGAGAAACCAATTCCTAAGGATTAAGACTTGATTCCAATCAATTACCAAAAGAACTTAAAGGACAAAGAGAAACCAATTCCTTAAGGATTAAGACTTGATTCCAATCAATGGCAAAAGAACTTAAAGGACAGAGAAACCAATTCATTAAGGATTAAGACTTGATTCCAATCAATACCAAAAAGAACTTAAAGGAAAAGAGAAACCAATTCCTAAGGATTAAGACTTGATTCCAATCAATACCAAAAGAACTTAAAGGACAAAGAGAAACCAATTCCTTAAGGATTAAGACTTGATTCCAATCAATACAAAAAAGAACTTAAGGAAAGAGAAACCAATTCATTAAGGATTAAGACTTGATTCCAATCAATTACAAAAGAACTTAAAGGAAAGAGAAACCAATTCCTAAGGATTAAGACTTGATTCCAATCAATTACAAAAAGAACTTAAAAGAAAGAGAAACCAATTCCTTAAGGATTAAGACTTGATTCCAATCAATGGCAAAAGAACTTAAGGAAAAAGAGAAACCAATTCCTTAGGATTAAGACTTGATTCAATCAATTACCAAAGAACTTAAAGAGAGAAACCAGAAACCAATTTCAAGGATTAAGACTTGATTCAATCAATGGCAAAAGAACTTAAAGGACAAGAGAAACCAATTCCTTAAGGATTAAGACTTGATTCAATCAATACCAAAAGAAACTAAAGGAAAAGAGAAACCAATTCATTAAGGATTAAGACTTGATTCCAATCAATTCCAAAAGAACTAAAGGACAAGAGAAACCAATTCCTAAGGATTAAGACTTGATTCCAATCAATACCAAAAGAACTTAAAAGACAAAGAGAAACCAATTCATTAAGGATTAAGACTTGATTCCAATCAATTAAAAGAAACTTAAAGGAAAGAGAAACCAATTCATTAAGGATTAAGACTTGATTCCAATCAATTACCAAAAGAACTTAAAGGACAAAGAGAAACCAATTCCTTAAGGATTAAGACTTGATTCCAATCAATACCAAAAGAACTTAAAGAAAAGAGAAACCAATTCCTTAAGGATTAAGACTTGATTCCAATCAATACAAAAAGAACTTAAAGGACAAGAGAAACCAATTCCTTAAGGATTAAGACTTGATTCAATCAATTACCAAAAGAACTTAAAGGACAAAGAGAAACCAATTCCTTAAGGATTAAGACTTGATTCCAATCAATTACAAAAAGAACTAAAAGGAGAGAAACCAATTCCTTAAGGATTAAGACTGATTCCAATCAATTACCAAAAGAACTTAAGGACAAAGAGAAACCAATTCCTTAAGGATTAAGACTTGATTCCAATCAATGGCAAAGAACTTAAAAGAAAAGAGAAACCAATTCATTAGGATTAAGACTTGATTCCAATCAATACCAAAAAGAACTTAGGAAAAAAGAAACCAATTCCTTAAGGATTAAGACTTGATTCCAATCAATACCAAAAGAACTTAAAGGACAAAGAGAAACCAATTCATTAAGGATTAAGACTTGATTCAATCAATGGCAAAAGAACTTAAAAGACAAAGAGAAACCAATTCCTTAAGGATTAAGACTTGATTCCAATCAATACCAAAGAACTAAAGGACAAAGAGAAACCAATTCCTCAAGGATTAAGACTTGATTCCAATCAATTACAAAAGAACTTAAAGACAAGAGAAACCAATTCCTCAAGGATTAAGACTTGATTCCAATCAATACCAAAAGAACTTAAAGACAAAGAGAAACCAATTTCATTATGGATTAAGACTTGATTCAATCAAATACGCAAAAGAAACTTAAGGAAAAAGAGAAACCAATTCCTTAAGGATTAAGACTTGATTCCAATCAATTACCAAAAGAACTTAAAGGACAAGAGAAACCAATTCCTTAGGATTAAGACTTGATTCCAATCAATGGCAAAAAGAACTTAAAGGACAAGAGAAACCAATTCATTAAGGATTAAGACTTGATTCCAATCAATACCAAAAGAACTAAAGGAAAAGAAACCAATTCCTAAGGATTAAGACTTGATTCCAATCAATTACAAGAACTTAAAGACAAGAGAAACCAATTCCAAGGATTAAGACTTGATTCCAATCAATACCAAAAGAACTTAAAGACAAAGAGAAACCAATTCCTTAAGGATTAAGACTTGATTCCAATCAATTACCAAAAGAACTTAAAGAGAAGAGAAACCAATTCCTTAAGGATTAAGACTTGATTCCAATCAATGGCAAAAAGAACTTAAAGGACAAAGAGAAACCAATTCATTAAGGATTAAGACTTGATTCCAATCAATACCAAAAGAACTTAAGGAAAAGAGAAACCAATTCATTAAGGATTAAGACTTGATTCCAATCAATTACCAAAAGAACTTAAAGGACAAGAGAAACCAATTCCTTAAGGATTAAGACTTGATTCAATCAATGGCAAAAGAACTTAAAGACAAAGAGAAACCAATTCCTTAAGGATTAAGACTTGATTCCAATCAATACAAAAAGAACTTAGAGAAAAGAGAAACCAATTCATTAGGATTAAGACTTGATTCCAATCAATTACCAAAAAGAACTTAAGGACAAAGAGAAACCAATTCCTCAAGGATTAAGACTTGATTCCAATCAATGGCAAAAAGAACTTAAAGACAAAGAGAAACCAATTCCTTAAGGATTAAGACTTGATTCCAATCAATACCAAAAAGAAACTAGGAAAAGAAACCAATTCCTTAAGGATTAAGACTTGATTCAATCAATACCAAAAGAACTTAAGGACAAGAGAAACCAATTCCTTAAGGATTAAGACTTGATTCCAATCAATGGCAAAAGAACTTAAAGGACAAGAGAAACCAATTCCTTAAGGATTAAGACTTGATTCCAATCAATTACCAAAGAACTTAAAGGAAAGAGAAACCAATTCCTCAAGGATTAAGACTTGATTCCAATCAATTACAAAAAGAACTTAAAGACAAAGAGAAACCAATTCCTTAAGGATTAAGACTTGATTCCAATCAATGGCAAAAGAACTTAAAGACAAAGAGAAACCAATTCCTTAAGGATTAAGACTTGATTCAATCAATACCAAAGAAACTTAAAGGAAAAGAGAAACCAATTCCTTAAGGATTAAGACTTGATTCCAATCAATTACCAAAAAGAACTTAAAGACAAGAGAAACCAATTCCTTAAGGATTAAGACTTGATTCCAATCAATACCAAAAAGAACTAAAGGACAAAGAGAAACCAATTCCTTAAGGATTAAGACTTGATTCCAATCAATTACCAAAAAGAACTTAGACAAGAGAAACCAATTCCTCAAGGATTAAGACTTGATTCCAATCAATGGCAAAAGAACTTAAAACAAGAGAAACCAATTCATTAAGGATTAAGACTTGATTCCAATCAATACCAAAAAGAAACTAAAGGAAAAGAAACCAATTCCTTAAGGATTAAGACTTGATTCCAATCAATACAAAAGAACTTAAAGGACAAGAGAAACCAATTCCTCAAGGATTAAGACTTGATTCCAATCAATGGCAAAAAGAACTTAAAAGACAAAGAGAAACCAATTCATTATGGATTAAGACTTGATTCCAATCAATGGTCAAAAGAACCAAAAGAAGAAAGAGAAACCAATTCCTTAAGGATTAAGACTTAGTTCCAATCAATTACCAAAAGAACTTAAAGGACAAAGAGAAACCAATTCCTCAAGGATTTAGACTTGATTCCAATCAATGGCAAACGAACGTAAAGACAAGAGAAACCAATTCATCAAGGATTAAGACTTGATTTCAATCAATACCAAAAAAAACTAGAGGAAAATGATAAACCAATTCCTTAAGGATTACTTACTTGATCAATTACAAAAAGAACTTAAGGACAAGAGAAACCAATTCCTCAAGGATTAAGACTTGATTCCAATCAATGGCAAAAGAACTTAAAAAAAGAGAAACCAATTCATTAAGGATTAAGACTTGATTCCAATCAATACCAAAAGAAACTAAAGGAAAAGAGAAACCAATTCCTTAGGATTAAGACTTAGTTCCAATCAATTACCAAAAGAACTTAAGGACAAAGAGAAACCAATTCCTCAAGGATTAAGACTTGATTCAATCAATGGCAAAAAGAACTTAAAGACAAAGAGAAACCAATTCATTAAGGATTAAGACTTGATTCCAATCAATACCAAAAAGAAACTAAGAGGAAGAGAAACCAATTCCTAAGGATTAAGACTTGATTCAATCAATTACCAAAGAACTTAAAGGACAAAGAGAAACCAATTCTTAGGATTAAGACTTGATTCAATCAATGCAAAAGAACTTAAAGACAAGAGAAACCAATTCATTAAGGATTAAGACTTGATTCCAATCAATACCAAAAAGAAACTAAAGGAAAGAGAAACCAATTCCTTAAGGATTAAGACTTGATTCCAATCAATTACAAAAAGAACTTAAAGGAGAGAAACCAATTCCTCAAGGATTAAGACTTGATTCCAATCAATGGCAAAAAGAACTTAAAGACAAAAGAGAAACCAATTCATTATGGATTAAGACTTGATTCCAATCAATACCAAAAGAAACTAGGAAAAAGAAACCAATTCCTAAGGATTAAGACTTGAGTTCCAATCAATTACCAAAAAGAACTTAAGGACAAAGAGAAACCAATTCCTTAAGGATTAAGACTTGATTCAATCAATGGCAAAAGAACTTAAAACAAGAGAAACCAATTCCTTAAGGATTAAGACTTGATTCAATCAATACCAAAAGAAACTAGAGGAAAAAGAGAAACCAATTCCTTAAGGATTAAGACTTGTTCCAATCAATTACCAAAGAACTTAAGGACAAAGAGAAACCAATTCCTCAAGGATTAAGACTTGATTCCAATCAATGGCAAAAAGAACTTAAAGACAAGAGAAACCAATTCCTTATGGATTAAGACTTGATTCCAATCAATTACCAAAGAACTTAGAGAAAGAGAAACCAATTCCTTAAGGATTAAGACTTGATTCCAATCAATTACAAAAAGAACTTAAAGGAAAGAGAAACCAATTCCTTAAGGATTAAGACTTGATTCAATCAATACCAAAAGAACTAAGGACAAAGAGAAACCAATTCCTTAAGGATTAAGACTTGATTCCAATCAATACAAAAGAACTAAGGAAAAGAGAAACCAATTCCTCAAGGATTAAGACTTGATTCAATCAATTACCAAAGAACTTAAAGACAAGAGAAACCAATTCCTTAAGGATTAAGACTTGATTCAATCAATACCAAAAGAAACTAAAGGAAAAGAGAAACCAATTCCTTAAGGATTAAGACTTGAGATTCCAATCAATACCAAGAACTTAAGGACAAAGAGAAACCAATTCTCAAGGATTAAGACTTGATTCAATCAATGGCAAAAGAACTTAAAGGACAAGAGAAACCAATTCCTTAAGGATTAAGACTTGATTCAATCAATTACAAAAAGAACTTAAAGAAAAGAGAAACCAATTCCTTAAGGATTAAGACTTGATTCCAATCAATACCAAAAGAACTTAAAAGACAAGAGAAACCAATTCCTCAAGGATTAAGACTTGATTCCAATCAATTACAAAAGAACTTAGGACAAAGAGAAACCAATTCCTAAGGATTAAGACTTGATTCCAATCAATACCAAAAAGAACTTAAGGACAAAGAGAAACCAATTCATTAGGATTAAGACTTGATTCAATCAATTAAAAGAACTTAAAGACAAGAGAAACCAATTCCTTAAGGATTAAGACTTGATTCCAATCAATTACCAAAAGAACTTAAAGGACAAAGATAAACCAATTCCTTAAGGATTAAGACTTGCTTCCAATCAACATCAAAAGGAACTTAAAAGACAAAGAGAAACCAATTCATTATGGATTAAGACTTGATTCAATCAATACCAAAAGAAACTAAAGGACAAAGAGAAACCAATTCCTTAAGGATTAAGACTTAGATTCCAATCAATTACCAAAAGAACTTAAGGACAAAGAGAAACCAATTCCTCAAGGATTAAGACTTGATTCAATCAATGGCAAAAGAACTTAAAGACAAAGAAACCAATTCATTAAGGATTAAGACTTGATTCAATCAATACAAAAAGAAACTAGAAAAAAGAGAAACCAATTCCTTAAGGATTAAGACTTGATTCCAATCAATTACAAAAGAACTTAAGGACAAAAGAGAAACCAATTCCTCAAAGGATTAAGACTTGATTCCAATCAATGGCAAAAGAACTTAAAAGACAAAGAGAAACCAATTCATTAAGGATTAAGACTTGATTCCAATCAATACCAAAAAGAAACTAAAGGAAAAGAAAAACCAATTCCTTAAGGATTAAAACTTGATTCCAATCAATTACCAAAGAACTCAAAGGACAAGAGAAACCAATTCCTTAAGGATTAAGACTTGATTCAATCAATAAAAAGAAAAGAACTAAAAAGAGAAACCAATTCATTAAGGATTAAGACTTGATTCCAATCAATTACCAAAAAGAACTTAGAAAAAAGAGAAACCAATTCCTTAAGGATTAAGACTTGATTCAATCAATTACAAAAAGAACTTAAAACAAAGAGAAACCAATTCCTTAAGGATTAAGACTTGATTCCAATCAATACCAAAAGAACTTAAAGGACAAAGAGAAACCAATTCCATAAGGATTAAGACTTGATTCAATCAATACCAAAGAACTTAAAGAAGAGAAACCAATTCCTCAAGGATTAAGACTTGATTCAATCAATGGCAAAAGAACTTAAAGACAAGAGAAACCAATTCATTAAGGATTAAGACTTGATTCCAATCAATACCAAAAGAACTTAGAAAAAGAGAAACCAATTCATTAAGGATTAAGACTTGATTCAATCAATTACCAAAAAGAACTTAAAGGACAAAGAGAAACCAATTCCTCAAGGATTAAGACTTGATTCCAATCAATGGCAAAAAGAACTTAAAAGAAACCAATTCATTAAGGATTTAAGACTTGATTCCAATCAATACAAAAAGAAACTAAAGACAAAGAGAAACCAATTCCTTAAGGATTAAGACTTGATTCAATCAATTACCAAAAGAACTTAAAGGACAAAGAGAAACCAATTCCTCAAGGATTAAGACTTGATTCAATCAATTACAAAAAGAACTTAAAGGACAAGAGAAACCAATTCATTATGGATTAAGACTTGATTCCAATCAATGGCAAAAGAACTTAAGAGAAAAAAGAAACCAATTCCTTAAGGATTAAGACTTGATTCCAATCAATTACCAAAAGAACTTAAGGACAAAGAGAAACCAATTCCTTAAGGATTAAGACTTGATTCAATCAATGGCCAAAGAACTTAAAAGACAAGAGAAACCAATTCCTTAAGGATTAAGACTTGATTCCAATCAATTACCAAAGAACTTAAAGGACAAAGAGAAACCAATTCCTTAAGGATTAAGACTGATTCAATCAATGGCAAAAAGAACTTAAAGGACAAAGAGAAACCAATTCCTTAAGGATTAAGACTTGATTCAATCAATACCAAAAGAACTAGAGGAAGAGAGAACCAATTCCTAAGGATTAAGACTTGATTCCAATCAAATACCAAAGAACTTAAAGACAAAGAGAAACCAATTCCTCAAGGATTAAGACTTGATTCAATCAATGGCAAAAAGAACTTAAAAGACAAAGAGAAACCAATTCATTAGGATAAGACTTGATTCCAATCAATACCAAAAGAAACTAGAGGAAGAGAAACCAATTCATTAAGGATTAAGACTTGATTCCAATCAATACCAAAAGAACTTAAAGGACAGAGAAACCAATTCCTTAAGGATTAAGACTTGATTCCCAATCAATGGCAAAAAGAACTTAAAGACAAAGAGAAACCAATTCCTTAAGGATAAAGACTTGATTCCAATCAATACCCAAAGAAACTAGAGGAAAAGAGAAACCAATTCTTAAGGATTAAGACTTGATTCCAATCAATTACCAAAAGAACTTAAAGGACAAAGAGAAACCAATTCCTTAAGGATTAAGACTTGATTCAATCAATGGCAAAAAGAACTTAAAGACAAGAAACCAATTCATTAAGGATTAAGACTTGATTCCAATCAATACAAAAAGAAACTAAAGGACAAAGAGAAACCAATTCCTTAAGGATTAAGACTTGATTCCAATCAATTACCAAAAGAACTTAAGGACAAGAGAAACCAATTCCTTAAGGATTAAGACTTGATTCAATCAATACCAAAAAGAACTAAAAGACAAGAGAAACCAATTCATTAAGGATTAAGACTTGATTCAATCAATTACAAAAAGAACTTAGGAAAGAGAAAAACCAATTCCTTAAGGATTAAGACTTGATTCAATCAATGGCAAAAGAACTTAAAGGACAAAGAGAAACCAATTCATTAAGGATTAAGACTTGATTCAATCAATACCAAAAGAACTTAAAGGAAAAGAGAAACCAATTCCTTAAGGATTAAGACTTGATTCCAATCAATTACCAAAGAACTTAAGGACAAGAGAAACCAATTCCTTAAGGATTAAGACTTGATTCCAATCAATGGCAAAAGAACTTAAAGACAAGAGAAACCAATTCCTTAAGGATTAAGACTTGATTCCAATCAATACAAAAGAAACTAAAGAAAAGAGAAACCAATTCCTTAGGATTAAGACTTGATTCCAATCAATGGCAAAAGAAAAAAGAAAAAGAGAAACCAATTCATTAAGGATTAAGACTTGATTCCAATCAATACCAAAAGAAACTAAAAGAAAAGAGAAACCAATTCCTCAAGGATTAAGACTTGAGATTCAATCAATTACCAAAAGAACTTAAGGACAAAGAGAAACCAATTCCTTAAGGATTAAGACTTGATTCCAATCAATTACAAAAAGAACTTAAAAGACAAGAGAAACCAATTCATTAAGATTAAGACTTGATTCCAATCAATACCAAAAAAGAACTTAGGAGAAAGAGAAACCCAATTCCTTAAGGATTAAGACTTATTCCAATCAATTACCAAAAAGAACTTAAAGGACAAGAGAAACCAATTCCTCAAGGATTAAGACTTGATTCCAATCAATGGCAAAAAGAACTTAAAGACAAAGAGAAACCAATTCCTAAGGATTAAGACTTGATTCCAATCAATACCAAAAAGAACTTAGAGGAAAAAGAGAAACCAATTCCTTAAGGATTAAGACTTGATTCAATCAATGGCAAAAAGAACTTAAAGACAAGAGAAACCAATTCCTTAGGGATTAAGACTTGATTCCAATCAATGGCAAAAAGAACTTAAAGAAAGAGAAACCAATTCATTTATGGATTAAGACTTGATTCCAATCAATTACCAAAAGAACTTAAAGAGAAAAGAAACCCAATTCCTCAAGGATTAAAGACTTGATTCCAATCAATGGCAAAAAGAACTTAAAAGACAAGAGAAACCAATTCATTAAGATTAAGACTTGATTCCAATCAATACAAAAAGAACTTAAAGGAAAGAGAAACCAATTCATTAGGATTAAGACTTGATTCAATCAATTACAAAAAGAACTTAAGGACAAGAGAAACCAATTCCTCAAGGATTAAGACTTGATTCAATCAATGGCAAAAAAGAACTTAAAGACAAAGAGAAACCAATTCATTAAGGATTAAGACTTGATTCCAATCAATACCAAAAGAAACTTAGGACAAAGAGAAACCAATTCCTAAGGATTAAGACTTGTTCCAATCAATTACCAAAAGAACTTAAAGGAAAAGAGAAACCAATTCCTCAAGGATTAAGACTTGATTCAATCAATGGCAAAAAGAACTTAAAGACAAAGAGAAACCAATTCATTAAGGATTAAGACTTGATTCCAATCAATACAAAAAGAAACTAAAGAAAAGAGAAACCAATTCCTTAGGATTAAGACTTGATTCAATCAATTACCAAAGAACTTAAGGACAAAGAAACCAATTCCTCAAGGATTAAGACTTGATTCAATCAATGGCAAAAAGAACTTAAAGGACAAAGAGAAACCAATTCATTATGGATTAAAGACTTTGATTCCAATCAATACCAAAAGAACTAGAGAAAAGAGAAACCAATTCCTTAAGGATTAAGACTTAGATTCAATCAATTACCACTTAAGGACAGAGAAACCAATTCCTCAAGGATTAAGACTTGATTCAATCAATGGCAAAAAGAACTTAAAGGACAAGAGAAACCAATTCATTAAGATTAAGACTTGATTCCAATCAATACAAAAGAACTTAGGAAAAAGAAACCAATTCCTTAAGGATTAAGACTTAGTTCCAATCAATTAAAAGAACTTAAGGACAAGAGAAACCAATTCCTCAAGGATTAAGACTTGATTCAATCAATGGCAAAAGAACTTAAAAGACAAAGAGAAACCAATTCATTATGGATTAAGACTTGATTCCAATCAATACAAAAGAACCTAAAGGAAAAGAGAAACCAATTCCTTAAGGATTAAGACTTAGTTCAATCAATTAAAGAACTTAAGGACAAAGAAACCAATTCCTCAAGGATTAAGACTTGATTCAATCAATGGCAAAAAGAACTTAAAAGACAAGAGAAACCAATTCATTATGGATTAAGACTTGATTCCAATCAAATACCAAAAAAACTAGAGGAAAAAGAAACCAATTCCTTAAGGATTAAGACTTGATTCAATCAATTACCAAAAGAACTTAAAGGACAAAGAGAAACCAATTCCTCAAGGATTAAGACTTGATTCAATCAATGGCAAAAGAACTTAAAAGACAAAGAGAAACCAATTCATTATGGATTAAGACTTGATTCCAATCAATACCAAAAGAAACTAAAGGAGAAAAGAGAAACCAATTCCTCAAGGATTAAGACTTAGATTCCAATCAATTACCAAAAAGAACTTAAGGACAGAGAAACCAATTCCTTAGGATTAAGACTTGATTCAATCAATGGCAAAAGAACTAAAAAGACAAGAGAAACCAATTCATTAAGGATTAAGACTTGATTCCAATCAATTACCAAAAAGAACTTAGAGGAAAAGAGAAACCAATTCTCAAGGATTAAGACTTGATTCCAATCAATGGCAAAAAGAACTTAAAAGACAAGAGAAACCAATTCATTAAGATTAAGACTTGATTCAATCAATACCAAAAAAAACTTAGAGGAAAAAGAGAAACCAATTCCTTAGGATTAAGACTTAGTTCAATCAATTACCAAAAAAGAACTTAAAGGACAAAGAAACCAATTCCTCAAGGATTAAGACTTGATTCAATCAATGGCAAAAAGAACTTAAAAGACAAAGAGAAACCAATTCATTATGGATTAAGACTTGATTCCAATCAATACAAAAAAGAAACTAGAGGAAGAGAAACCCAATTCCTAAGGATTAAGACTTAGTTCAATCAATTACCAAAAGAACTTAAAGGACAAAGAGAAACCAATTCCTCAAGGATTAAGACTTGATTCCAATCAATGGCAAAAAGAACTTAAAGACAAGAGAAACCAATTCATTATGGATTAAGACTTGATTCCAATCAATACAAAAAAACTAGAGGAAAAGAGAAACCAATTCTTAGGATTAAGACTTAGTTCCAATCAATTACCAAAAGAACTTTAGGACAAAGAGAAACCAATTCTCAAGGATTTAAGACTTGATTCAATCAATGGCAAAGAACTTAAAAGACAAGAGAAACCAATTCATTATGGATTAAGACTTGATTCCAATCAATACCAAAAGAACTTAGAGGAAAAAGAGAAACCAATTCCTTAAGGATTAAGACTTAGTTCAATCAATTACAAAAGAACTTAAAGGACAAGAGAAACCAATTCCTCAAGGATTAAGACTTGATTCAATCAATGGCAAAAAGAACTTAAAAGACAAAGAGAAACCAATTCATTATGGATTAAGACTTGATTCAATCAATACAAAAGAAAAGAAGAAAAAAGAAACCAATTCTTAGGATTAAGACTTAGTTCCAATCAATTACAAAAGAACTTAAAGGACAAAGAGAAACCAATTCCTCAGGATTAAGACTTGATTCAATCAATGGCAAAAAGAACTTAAAGACAAAGAGAAACCAATTCATTATGGATTAAGACTTGATTCAATCAATACCAAAAGAAACTAGAGGAAAAAGAGAAACCCAATTCCTAAGGATTAAGACTAGTTCAATCAATTACCAAAAGAACTTAAAGGACAAAGAGAAACCAATTCCTCAAGGATTAAGACTTGATTCAAATCAATGGCAAAAGAACTTAAAGACAAAAGAGAAACCAATTCATTATGGATTAAGACTTGATTCAATCAATACAAAAGAAACTAGAGGAAAAAGAGAAACCAATTCCTAAGGATTAAGACTTAGTTCAATCAATTACAAAAAGAACTTAAAGGAAGAGAGAAACCAATTCCTCAAGGATTAAGACTTGATTCAATCAATGGCAAAAAGAACTTAAAGACAAAGAGAAACCAATTCATTATGGATTAAAGACTTGATTCAATCAATACCAAAAGAAACTAGAGGAAAGAGAAACCCAATTCCTTAGGATTAAAGACTTAGTTCAATCAATTACCAAAGAACTTAAAGGACAAAGAGAAACCAATTCCTCAAGGGATTAAGACTTGATTCAATCAATGGCAAAAGAACTTAAAGACAAGAGAAACCAATTCATTATGGATTAAGACTTGATTCCAATCAATACCAAAAGAAACTAGGAAAAAGAGAAACCAATTCCTTAGGATTAAGACTTAGTTCAATCAATTACCAAAAGAACTTAAAGGACAAAGAGAAACCAATTCCTCAAGGATTAAGACTTGATTCAATCAATGGCAAAAGAACTTAAAAGACAAAGAGAAACCAATTCATTATGGATTAAGACTTGATTCAATCAATACCAAAAAGAAACTAGAGGAAAAGAGAAACCAATTCCTTAAGGATTAAGACTAGATTCAATCAATTACCAAAAGAACTTAAAGGACAAAGAGAAACCAATTCCTCAAGGATTAAGACTTGATTCAATCAATGGCAAAAGAACTTAAAGACAAAGAGAAACCAATTCATTATGGATTAAGACTTGATTCCAATCAATACCAAAAGAAACTAGAGGAAGAGAAACCAATTCCTTAAGGATTAAGACTTAGTTCCAATCAATTACCAAAAAGAACTTAAAGGACAAAGAGAAACCAATTCCTCAGGATTAAGACTTGATTCAATCAATGGCAAAAAGAACTTAAAAGACAAAGAGAAACCAATTCATTAAGGATAAGACTTGATTCCAATCAATACCAAAAGAAACTAGAGGAAAAGAGAAAACCAATTCCTAAGGATTAGACTTGATTCAATCAATTACAAAAGAACTTAAGGACAAGAGAAAACCAATTCAAAAGATTAAGACTTGATTCAAATCAATGCAAAAGAACTAAAAAGAGAAGACCAATTCATTTATGGATTAAGACTTGATTCCAATCAATACCAAAAAGAACTTAGAGGAAAGAGAAACCAATTCCTTAAGGATTAAGACTTGATTCAAATCAATGGCAAAGAACTTAAAACAAAGAGAAACCAATTCATTAAGGATTAAGACTTGATTCAATCAATACCAAAAAGAACTTAAAGGAAAAAGAGAAACCAATTCCTTAGGATTAAGACTTAGTTCAATCAATTACCAAAAAGAACTTAAAGGACAAGAGAAACCAATTCCTCAAGGATTAAGACTTGATTCAATCAATGGCAAAAGAACTTAAAGACAAAGAGAAACCAATTCATTATGGATTAAGACTTGATTCAATCAATACCAAAAAGAACTTAGAAAAGAGAAACCAATTCCTTAAGGATTAAGACTTAGTTCCAATCAATTACAAAAAGAACTTAAAGGACAAGAGAAACCCAATTCCTCAAGGATTAAGACTTGATTCCATCAATGGCAAAAGAACTTAAAAGACAAGAGAAACCAATTCATTATGGATTAAAGACTTGATTCCAATCAATACCAAAAGAACTAAAGGAAAAGAGAAACCAATTCCTTAAGGATTAAGACTTAGATTCCAATCAATTACCAAAGAACTTAAGGACAAGAGAAACCAATTCCTCAAGATTAAGACTTGATTCCAATCAATGGCAAAAGAACTTAAAGGACAAAGAAACCAAATTCATTATGGATTAAGACTTGATTCCAATCAATACCAAAAAAGAAACTAGAGGAAAAAACCAATTCCTTAAGGATTAAGACTTGATTCCAATCAATTACCAAAAGAACTTAAGGACAAGAGAAACCAATTCCTCAAGGATTAAGACTTGATTCCAATCAATGGCAAAAGAACTTAAAGACAAGAGAAACCAATTCATTAAGGATTAAGACTTGATTCAATCAATACCAAAGAAACTAGAGGAAAGAGAAACCAATTCCTTAAGGATTAAGACTTAGTTCAATCAATTACCAAAGAACTTAAAGGACAAGAGAAACCAATTCCTCAGGATTAAGACTTGATTCCAATCAATGGCAAAAGAACTTAAAAGACAAAGAGAAACCAATTCATTATGGATTAAGACTTTGATTCAATCAATACCAAAAAGAAACTAGAGGAAAAGAAAATTCCTTAGGGATTAAGACTTAGTTCCAATCAATTACAAAAAAGAACTTAAAGAGAGAAACCAATTCTCAAGGATTAAGACTTGATTCAATCAATGGCAAAAGAACTTAAAGACAAGAGAAACCAATTCATTATGGATTAAGACTTGATTCCAATCAATACCAAAAGAAACTAGAGGAAAAGAGAAACCAATTCCTTAAGGATTAAGACTTAGATTCCAATCAATTACCAAAAGAACTTAAAGGACAAAGAGAAACCAATTCCTCAAGGATTAAGACTTGATTCAATCAATGGCAAAAGAACTTAAAAGACAAAGAGAAACCAATTCATTATGGATTAAGACTTGATTCAATCAATACCAAAAAGAAACTAGAAGAAAAGAGAAACCAATTTCTTAAGGATTAAGACTTAGTTCAATCAATTACCAAAGAACTTAAGGACAAAGAGAAACCAATTCCTCAAGGATTAAGACTTGATTCCAATCAATGGCAAAAAGAACTAAAAGACAAAGAGAAACCAATTCATTATGGATTAAGACTTGATTCCAATCAATACCAAAAGAACTTAGAGGAAAAAGAAACCAATTCCTTAGGATTAAGACTTAGTTCCAATCAATTACCAAAAGAACTTAAAGGACAAGAGAAACCAATTCCTCAAAGGATTAAGACTTGATTCAATCAATGGCAAAGAACTTAAGACAAGAGAAACCAATTCATTATGGATTAAGACTTGATTCCAATCAATACAAAAGAACCTAGAGGAAAAAGAGAAACCAATTCCTAAGGATTAAGACTTAGATTCAATCAATACCAAAGAACTTAAAGGACAAGAGAAACCAATTCCTCAAGGATTAAGACTTGATTCAATCAATGGCAAAGAACTTAAAAAGACAAGAGAAACCAATTCATTATGGATTAAGACTTGATTCCAATCAATACCAAAAGAACTTAGAGGAAGAGAAACCAATTCTTAAGGATTAAGACTTGATTCAATCAATTACCAAAAGAACTTAAAGGACAAGAGAAACCAATCCTCAAGGATTAAGACTTGATTCAATCAATGGCAAAAAGAACTTAAAGACAAGAGAAACCAATTCATTATGGATTAAGACTTGATTCCAATCAATACAAAAAAAACTAGAGGAAAAGAGAAACCAATTCCTTAAGGATTAAGACTTGATTCAATCAATTACAAAAGAACTTAAGGACAAAGAGAAACCAATCCTCAAGGATTAAGACTTGATTCAATCAATGGCAAAAGAACTTAAAGACAGAGAAACCAATTCATTATGGATTAAGACTTGATTCCAATCAATACCAAAAGAAACTAGAGGAAAAGAAACCAATTCCTTAAGGATTAAGACTTAGATTCCAATCAATTACAAAAGAACTTAAAGGACAAAAGAGAAACCCAATCCTCAAGGATTAAGACTTGATTCAATCAATGGCAAAAGAACTTAAAAAGACAGAGAAACCAATTCATTATGGATTAAGACTTGATTCCAATCAATACCAAAAAGAAACTAGAGGAAAAGAGAAACCAATTCCTTAAGGATTAAGACTTAGATTCCAATCAATACCAAAAAGAACTTAAAGGACAAGAGAAACCAATTCCTCAAGGATTAAGACTTGATTCAATCAATGGCAAAAGAACTTAAAGGACAAGAGAAACCAATTCATTAAGGATTAAGACTTGATTCCAATCAATACCAAAAAGAAACTTAGAGGAAAAGAGAAACCAATTCCTTAAGGATTAAGACTTAGATTCAATCAATTACCAAAGAACTTAAGGACAAGAGAAACCAATTCCTCAAGGATTAAGACTTGATTCCAATCAATGGCAAAAAGAACTTAAAGACAAAGAGAATCCAATTCATTTAGGATTAAGACTTGATTCAATCAATACCAAAAGAAACTAGGACAAAGAGAAACCAATTCCTTAGGATTAAGACTTGATTCAATCAATTACCAAAAGAACTTAAAGGACAAAGAGAACCAATCCTTAAGGATTAAGACTTGATTCAATCAATGGCAAAAAGAACTTAAAGACAAAGAGAAACCAATTCATTAAGGATTAAGACTTGATTCCAATCAATACCAAAAAGAAACTAAAGGAAGAGAAACCAATTCCTTAGGATTAAGACTTATTCAATCAATTACCAAAAAGAACTTAAAGGACAAAGAGAAACCAATTCCTCAAGGATTAAGACTTGATTCCAATCAATGGCAAAAGAACTAAAGACAAAAGAGAAATTCAATTCAAGGATTAAGACTTGATTCCAATCAATACCAAAAAGAACTTAGGAAAGAGAAACCAATTCCTCAGGATTAAAGACTTGATTCAATCAATGGCAAAAGAACTTAAAGGACAAGAGAAACCAATTCATTAAGGATTAAGACTTGATTCCAATCAATACCAAAAACTAAAGGAAAAAGAGAAACCAATTCATTAAGGATTAAAGACTTGATTCAATCAATTACCAAAGAACTTAGAGGAAAAGAGAAACCAATTCTCAAGGATTAAGACTTGATTCCAATCAATGGCAAAGAACTTAAAAGAGAAACCAATTCATTAAGGATTAAGACTTGATTCCAATCAATACAAAAAGAACTAGAGGAAGAGAAACCAATTCCTTAAGGATTAAGACTTGATTCCAATCAATTACCAAAGAACTTAAGGACAAGAGAAACCAATTCTCAAGGATTAAGACTTGATTCAATCAATTACAAAAAGAACTTAAAAGACAAGAGAACCAATTCATTAAGGATTAAGACTTGATTCCAATCAATACCAAAAAGAACTTAGAGGAAGAAGAAACCAATTCCTTAAGGATTAAGACTTGATTCCAATCAATTACCAAAAGAACTTAAGGACAAAGAGAAACCAATTCTCAAGGATTTAAGACTTGATTCCAATCAATGGCAAAGAACTTAAAACACAAGAGAAACCCAATTCATTAAGATTAAGACTTGATTCCAATCAATACCAAAAAGAAACTAGAGGAAGAGAAACCAATTCCTTAAGGATTAAGACTTATTCCAATCAATACCAAAAAGAACTTAAAGAAAAGAGAAACCAATTCCTCAAGGATTAAGACTTGATTCAATCAATGGCAAAAAGAACTTAAAAGACAAAGAGAAACCAATTCATTATAGATTAAGACTTGATTCCAATCAATACAAAAAGAACTTAGAGGAAAAAGAAACCAATTCCTTAAGGATTAAGACTTATTCCAATCAATTACCAAAAGAACTTAAAGGACAAGAGAAACCAATTCCTCAAGGATTAAGACTTGATTCCAATCAATGGCAAAAGAACTTAAAGACAAGAGAAACCCAATTCATTAAGGATTAAGACTTGATTCCAATCAATACCAAAAGAACTTAAAGGAAAAAGAGAAACCAATTCTTAAGGATTAAGACTTGATTCCAATCAATTACCAAAGAACTTAAAGGACAAGAGAAACCAATTCTTAAGGATTAAGACTTGATTCAATCAATGGCAAAAAGAACTTAAAAGACAAAGAGAAACCAATTCATTAAGGATTAAGACTTGATTCCAATCAATACCAAAGAAACTAGAAGGAAAAAGAAACCAATTCCTTAGGATTAAGACTTGATTCAATCAATTACCAAAAAAGAACTTAAGGACAAAGAGAAACCAATCCTCAGGATTAAGACTTGATTCCAATCAATGGCAAAAAGAACTTAAAGACAAAGAGAAACCAATTCATTAAGGATTAAGACTTGATTCCAATCAATACCAAAAGAAACTAGAGAAAAGAGAAACCAATTCCTTAAGGATTAAGACTTGATTCAATCAATTACCAAAGGAACTTAAAGGGCAAAGAGAAACCAATTCCTTATGGATTAAGACTTGTTTCCGATCAATGGCCAAAAGAACTTAAAGGACAAAGAGAAACCAATTCATTATGGAGTAAGACATGATTCCAATCAATACCAAAAAGAACTTAAAGGAAAAAGAGAAACCAATTCCTCAAGGATTAAGACATGCATCCAATCAATGGCCAAAAGAACTTAAAGGAGAACGAGAACCCAATTCCTCAAGGAGTAAGACTTGATTCCAATCAATGGCAAAAGAACTTAAAGGACAAGAGAAACCAATTCATTAAGGATTAAGACTTGATTCCAATCAATTACCAAAGAACTTAAAGAAAAAGAAACCAATTCATTAGGATTAAGACTTAGATTCCAATCAATTACCAAAAGAACTTAAAGACAAAGAGAAACCAATTCCTCAAGGATTAAGACTTGATTCCAATCAATGGCAAAAGAACTTAAAGGACAAGAGAAACCAATTCATTAAGGATTAAGACTTGATTCCAATCAATTACCAAAAGAAACTAAAGGAAAAAGAGAAACCAATTCCTTAAGGATTAAGACTTGAGATTCCAATCAATTACCAAAAGAACTTAAAGGACAAAGAGAAACCAATTCCTCAAGGATTAAGACTTGATTCCAATCAATACCAAAAGAACTTAAAGGACAAAGAGAAACCAATTCCTTAAGGATTAAGACTTGATTCAATCAATACCAAAAAAGAAACTAAAGGAAAGAGAAACCAATTCCTTAAGGATTAAGACTTGAGTTCAATCAATTACAAAGAGACTAGAGAAACCAAACCAATTCAAGGATTAAGACTTGATTCCAATCAATGGCAAAAAAGAACTAAAAGACAAGAGAAACCAATTCATTAAGGATTAAGACTTGATTCCAATCAATACCAAAAGAACTTAGAAAAAGAGAAACCAATTCATTAAGGATTAAGACTTGATTCAATCAATTACCAAAAAGAACTTAAAGAGAAACCAATTCCTTAAGGATTAAGACTTGATTCCAATCAATACCAAAAAGAACTTAAAGAAAAAGAGAAACCAATTCATAAGGATTAAGACTTGATTCAATCAATTACCAAAAGAACTTAAGACAAAGAGAAACCAATTCCTTAAGGATTAAGACTTGATTCAATCAATTACAAAGAACTTAAAGACAAAGAGAAACCAATTCCTTAAGGATTAAGACTTGATTCCAATCAATACCAAAAGAAACTTAAGGACAAAGAAACCAATTCCTTAAGGATTAAGACTTGATTCCAATCAATTACCAAAGAACTTAAGGAAAGAGACCAATTCCTTAAGGATTAAGACTTGATTCCAATCAATGGCAAAAGAACTTAAAGACAAAGAGAAACCAATTCATTAAGGATTAAGACTTGATTCCAATCAATTACCAAAAGAAACTAAAGGAAAAGAGAAACCAATTCCTTAAGGATTAAGACTTGATTCCAATCAATTACCAAAAGAACTTAAAGGAAAAGAGAAACCAATTCCTTAAGGATTAAGACTTGATTCCAATCAATGGCAAAAGAACTTAAAGACAAGAGAAACCAATTCATTAAGGATTAAGACTTGATTCCAATCAATACAAAAGAACTTAAAGAAAGAGAAACCAATTCCTTAAGGATTAAGACTTGATTCCAATCAATGGCAAAAAGAACTTAAAGACAAGAGAACCAATTCCTTAAGGATTAAGACTTGATTCCAATCAATACAAAAAACTTAAAGACAAAGAGAAACCAATTCATTAGGATTAAGACTTGATTCAATCAATACCAAAAGAACTTAAGGACAAAGAGAAACCAATTCCTTAAGGATTAAGACTTGATTCCAATCAATTAAAAAGAACTTAAAGACAAAGAGAAACCAATTCATTAAGGATTAAGACTTGATTCCAATCAATACCAAAAGAACTTAAAGGACAAGAGAAACCAATTCATTAGGATTAAGACTTGATCCAATCAATCAAAAAAACTTAAGAGAAAGAGAAACCAATTCCTCAAGGATTAAGACTTGATTCCAATCAATGGCAAAAAGAACTTAAAAGACAAAGAGAAACCAATTCCTTAAGGATTAAGACTTGATTCCAATCAATGGCCAAAAGAACTTAAAGGACAAGAGAAACCAATTCCTTAAGGATTAAGACTTGATTCCAATCAATTACCAAAAGAACTTAAGGAAAGAGAAACCAATTCCTTAAGGATTAAGACTTGATTCCAATCAATGGCAAAAGAACTTAAAGGACAAAGAGAAACCAATTCATTAAGGATTAAGACTTGATTCCAATCAATTACCAAAGAACTTAAAGGACAAAGAGAAACCAATTCCTAAGGATTAAGACTTGATTCCAATCAATTACCAAAAGAACTTAAAGACAAAGAGAAACCAATTCCTTAAGGATTAAGACTTGATTCCAATCAATTACAAAGAACTTAAGGACAAAGAGAAACCAATTCATTAAGGATTAAGACTTGATTCCAATCAATACCAAAAGAAACTAGAGGAAAAAAGAGAAACCAATTCCTTAAGGATTAAGACTTGATTCCAATCAATTACAAAAGAACTTAAAGGACAAGAGAAACCAATTCCTTAAGGATTAAGACTTGATTCCAATCAATGGCAAAAAGAACTTAAAGAAAGAGAAACCAATTCCTTAAGGATTAAGACTTGATTCCAATCAATACCAAAAGAACTAGAGGAAAAAGAGAAACCAATTCCTTAAGGATTAAGACTTGATTCCAATCAATTACAAAAGAACTTAAAGGACAAGAGAAACCAATTCCTCAAGGATTAAGACTTGATTCCAATCAATGGCAAAAGAACTTAAAGACAAAGAAACCAATTCATTATGGATTAAGACTTGATTCCAATCAATTACCAAAAGAACTTAAAGGAAGAGAAACCAATTCCTCAAGGATTAAGACTTGATTCAATCAATTACAAAAGAACTTAAAAGGACAAAGAGAAACCAATTCCTTAAGGATTAAGACTTGATTCCAATCAATGGCAAAAAGAACTTAAAAGAAAAGAGAAACCAATTCCTTAAGGATTAAGACTTGATTCCAATCAATTACCAAAAGAACTAAAGACAAAGAGAAACCAATTCCTTAAGGATTAAGACTTGATTCCAATCAATTACCAAAAGAACTTAAAGACAAAGAGAAACCAATTCCTTAAGGATTAAGACTTGATTCCAATCAATACCAAAAGAACTTAAAAACAGAAACCAATTCCTTAAGGATTAAGACTTGATTCAATCAAAAAAGAACTTAAAGGAAAGAGAAACCAATTCCTTAAGGATTAAGACTTGATTCCAATCAATGGCCAAAAGAACTTAAAGACAAGAGAAACCAATTCCTTAAGGATTAAGACTTGATTCCAATCAATACCAAAGAACTAAAACAAAGAGAAACCAATTCCTTAAGGATTAAGACTTGATTCCAATCAATTAAAAAGAACTTAAAGGACAAAGAGAAACCAATTCCTTAAGGATTAAGACTTGATTCCAATCAATGGCAAAAAGAACTTAAGGACAAGAGAAACCAATTCATTAAGGATTAAGACTTGATTCCAATCAATACCAAAAGAACTTAGAAGAAAGAGAAACCAATTCCTTAAGGATTAAGACTTGATTCCAATCAATTACAAAAGAACTTAAAGGACAAAGAGAAACCAATTCCTTAAGGATTAAGACTTGATTCCAATCAATGGCAAAAAGAACTTAAAGGACAAGAGAAACCAATTCCTTAAGGATTAAGACTTGATTCCAATCAATTACAAAAGAACTTAAAGGACAAGAGAAACCAATTCCTTAAGGATTAAGACTTGATTCCAATCAATTACCAAAAGAACTTAGGACAAAGAGAAACCAATTCCTCAAGGATTAAGACTTGATTCCAATCAATACCAAAAGAACTTAAAGGACAAGAGAAACCAATTCATTAGGATTAAGACTTGATTCCAATCAATACCAAAAGAACTTAAAAGAAAGAGAAACCAATTCCTTAAGGATTAAGACTTGATTCCAATCAATGGCAAAAGAACTTAAAGGAAAAGAGAAACCAATTCATTAAGGATTAAGACTTGATTCCAATCAATTACAAAAGAAACTTAAGACAAGAGAAACCAATTCCTTAAGGATTAAGACTTGATTCCAATCAATACCAAAAGAACTAAAAGACAAGAGAAACCAATTCCTTAAGGATTAAGACTTGATTCCAATCAATTACCAAAAGAACTTAAAGGACAAAGAAACCAATTCCTCAAGGATTAAGACTTGATTCCAATCAATTACAAAAAGAACTTAAGGACAAAGAGAAACCAATTCCTTAAGGATTAAGACTTGATTCCAATCAATTACAAAAAGAACTTAAAAGAAGAGAAACCAATTCCTTAAGGATTAAGACTTGATTCCAATCAATTACCAAAAGAACTAGAGGACAAGAGAAACCAATTCCTTAAGGATTAAGACTTGATTCCAATCAATTACAAAAAGAACTTAAGGACAAAGAGAAACCAATTCCTCAAGGATTAAGACTTGATTCCAATCAATACCAAAAGAACTAAAAGACAAAGAGAAACCAATTCCTTAAGGATTAAGACTTGATTCCAATCAATACCAAAAAGAACTTAAAGGACAAAGAAAACCAATTCCTTAAGGATTAAGACTTGATTCCAATCAATTACCAAAAGAACTTAAGGACAAAAGAGAAACCAATTCCTTAGGATTAAGACTTGATTCCAATCAATGGCAAAAGAACTTAAAGACAAAGAGAAACCAATTCATTATGGATTAAGACTTGATTCCAATCAATACCAAAAGAACTTAGAGGACAAGAGAAAACCAATTCCTTAAGGATTAAGACTTGATTCCAATCAATTACAAAAGAACTTAAAGGACAAAGAGAAACCAATTCCTTAAGGATTAAGACTTGATTCCAATCAATGGCAAAAAGAACTTAAAGGACAAGAGAAACCAATTCATTAAGGATTAAGACTTGATTCCAATCAATACAAAAAGAACTTAAAGGAAAAAGAGAAACCAATTCCTTAAGGATTAAGACTTAGATTCCAATCAATTACCAAAAGAACTTAAAGGACAAGAGAAACCAATTCCTTAAGGATTAAGACTTGATTCCAATCAATGGCAAAAGAACTTAAAGACAAAGAGAAACCAATTCATTATGGATTAAGACTTGATTCCAATCAATACCAAAAGAACTTAGAGGAAAAAGAGAAACCAATTCCTTAAGGATTAAGACTTGATTCCAATCAATTACCAAAAGAACTTAAGACAAAGAGAAACCAATTCCTCAAGGATTAAGACTTGATTCCAATCAATGGCAAAAGAACTTAAAAGAAAAGAGAAACCAATTCATTATGGATTAAGACTTGATTCCAATCAATACCAAAAAGAACTTAGAGGACAATGAGAACCCAATTCATTAATGATTAAGTCTTGTTTCCAATCAATTACAAAAGAACTTAAAGGACAATGAGAAACCAATTCCTCAAGGATTAAGACTTGATTCCAATCAATGGCAAAAAGAACTTAAAACATCAAGAGAAACCAATTCATTATAGATTAAGACTTGATTCCAATCAATGGCAAAAAGAACTTAAAAGACAAAGAGAAACCAATTCATTGTGGATTAAGACTTGATTCCAATCAATTACCAAAAGAACTTAAAGGACAAAGAGAAACCAATTCCTTAAGGATTAAGACTTGATTCAATCAATGGCAAAAGAACTTAAAGACAAAGAAACCAATTCATTAAGATTAAGACTTGATTCCAATCAATACCAAAAAGAACTTAGAGAAAAAGAGAAACCAATTCCTTAAGGATTAAGACTTGATTCCAATCAATTACCAAAAGAACTTAAGGACAAAGAGAAACCAATTCCTCAAGGATTAAGACTTGATTCCAATCAATGGCAAAAGAACTTAAAGACAAAGAGAAACCAATTCATTATGGATTAAGACTTGATTCCAATCAATACCAAAAGAACTTAGAGGAAAAAGAAACCAATTCCTTAAGGATTAAGACTTGATTCCAATCAATTACAAAAGAACTTAAAGGACAAAGAGAAACCAATTCCTTAAGGATTAAGACTTGATTCCAATCAATACCAAAAAGAACTTAAAGGACAAAGAGAAACCAATTCATTAAGGATTAAGACTTGATTCCAATCAATTACCAAAAGAACTTAAAGGAAAAGAGAACCAATTCCTCAAGGATTAAGACTTGATTCCAATCAATGGCAAAAGAACTTAAAGGACAAAGAGAAACCAATTCATTGTGGATTAAGACTTGATCCAAATCAATACCAAAAGAACTTAAAGAAAAAGAAACCAATTCATTAAGGATTAAGACTTGATTCCAATCAATTACCAAAAGAACTTAAAGGACAAAGAGAAACCAATTCCTCAAGGATTAAGACTTGATTCCAATCAATGGCAAAAGAACTTAAAGACAAAGAGAAACCAATTCATTAAGGATTAAGACTTGATTCCAATCAATACCAAAAGAACTTAAAGACAAAGAAACCAATTCCTTAAGGATTAAGACTTGATCCAAATCAATACCAAAAGAACTTAAAGGCCAAAGTAAAACCAATTCCTCAAGGATTAAGACTTGATTCCAATCAATGGCAAAAAGAACTTAAAGGACAAAGAGAAACCAATTCATTAAGGATTAAGACTTGATTCCAATCAATACCAAAAGAACTTAAGAGAAAGAGAAACCAATTCCTTAAGGATTAAGACTTATTCCAATCAATTACCAAAAGAACTTAAAGGACAAGAGAAACCAATTCCTCAAGGATTAAGACTTGATTCCAATCAATGGCAAAAAGAACTTAAAGACAAAGAGAAACCAATTCATTATGGATTAAGACTTGATTCCAATCAATACCAAAAGAACTAGAGGAAAAGAGAAACCAATTCCTTAAGAATTAAGACTTACTTCCAATCAATTACCAAAAGAACTAAAAGGACAAAGGGAAACCAATTCCTCAAGGATTAAGACCTGATTCCAATCAATGGCAATAGAACTTAAAAGACAAGGAGAAACCAATTCATTATGGATTTAGTGTTGATTCCAATCAATACCAAAAAGAACCTAGAGGAAAAGAGAAACCAATTCCTTAAGGATTAAGACTTAGTTCCAATCAATTACCAAAAGAACTTAAAGGACAAAGAGAAACCAATTCCTCAAGGATTAAGACTTGATTCCAATCAATGGCAAAAGAACTTAAAGACAAAGAGAAACCAATTCATTATGGATTAAGACTTGATTCTAATCAATACAAAAAGAACGTAGAGGTAAAAGAGAAACCAATTCCTTAAGGATTAAGACTTAGTTCCAATCAATTACCAAAAGAACTTAAAGGACAAAGAGAATCCAATTCCTCAAGGATTAAGACCTGATTCCAATCAATGGCAATAGAACTTAAAAGACAAGGAGAAACCAATTCATTATGGATTTAGTGTTGATTCCAATCAATACCAAAAAGAACTAGAGAAAAAGAGAAACCAATTCCTTAAGGATTAAGACTTAGTTCCAATCAATTACCAAAAGAACTTAAAGGACAAAGAGAATCCAATTCCTCAAGGATTAAAAATTGATTCCAATCAATGGCAAAAAAAACTTAAATGACAAAGAGAAACCAATTCATTAAGGATTAAGACTTGATTCCAATCAATACCAAAAAGAAACTAGAGGAACAGACAAACCAATTTCTTAAGGATTAACACTTAGTTCCAATCAATTACCAAAAGAACTTATAGGACAATGAGAAACCAATTCCTCAAGGATTAAGACTTGATTCAAATCAATGGCAAAAAGAACTAAAAACACCAAGACAAACCAATTCATTATAGATTAAGACTTGATTCCAATCAATACCAAAAGAACTAGAGGAAAAGAGAAACCAATTCCTTAAGGATTAAGACTTAGATTCCAATGAATTACCAAAAGAACTTAGAGGACAAAGAGAAACCAATTCCTCAAGGATTAAGACTTGATTCCAATCAATGGCAAAAAGAACTTAAAGGACAAAGAGAAACCAATTCATTATAGATTAAGACTTGATTCCAATCAACACTAAAAATAACCAGGAGGAAAAAGAGAAACCAATTCCTTAAGGATTAAGACTTAGTTCCAATGAATTACCAAAAGAACTTAAAGGACAAGGAGAAACCAATTCCTCAAGGATTAAGACTTGATTCCAATCAATGGCAAAAAGAACTTAAAGGACAAAGAGACACCAATTCATTATGGATTAAGACTTGATTCCAATCAATACCAAAAGAAACTAGAGGAAAGAGAAACCAATTCCTTAAGGATTAAGACATGTTTCCAATCAATGGCAAAAGAACTTAAAGGACAAGGAGAAACCAATTCCTCAAGGATTAAGACTTGATTCCAATCAATGGCAAAAAGAACTTAAAACACCAAGAGAAACCAATTCATTATGGATTAAGACTTGTTTCCAATCAATGGCCAAAAGAACTTAAAGGACAAAGAGAAACCAATTCCTTAAGGATTAAGACTTAGTTCCAATCAATTACCAAAAGAACTTAAAGGACAAAGAGAAACCAATTCCTCAAGGATTAAGACTTGATTCCAATCAATGGCAAAAAGAACTTAAAGACAAAGAGAAACCAATTCATTATGGATTAAGACTTGATTCCAATCAATACCAAAAAGAACTTAGAGGAAAAGAAAACCAATTCCTTAAGGATTAAGACTTAGTTCCAATCAATTACAAAAAGAACTTAAAGGACAAAGAGAAACCAATTCCTCAAGGATTAAGACTTAATTTCTATCAATGCTAAAAAGAACTTAAAGACAAGAGAAACCAATTCATTATGGATTAAGACTTGATTCCAATCAATACCAAAAAGAACTTAGGGAAAAGAGAAACCAATTCCTTAAGGGTTAAGACTTAGTTCCAATCAATTACCAAAAAGAACTTAAAGGACAAAGAGAAACCAATTTCTCAAGGATTTATACTTGATTCCAATCAATGGCAAAAAGAACTTAAAACACCAAGAGAATCCAATTCATTAAGGATTAAGACTTGATTCCAATCAATACCAAAAGAAACTAGGAAAAGAGAAACCAATTCCTTAAGATTAAGACTTAGATTCCAATCAATTACCAAAAGAACTTAAAGGACAAAGAGAAACCAATTCCTCAAGGATTAAGACTTGATTTCAATCAATGGCAAAAAGAACTAAAAAGACATAGAAACCAATTCATTATGGATTAAGACTTGATTCCAATCAATACAAAAAGAACTAGAGGAAAAGACAAACCAATTCCTTAAGGATTAAGACTTAGTTCCAATCAATTACCAAAAGAACTTAAAGGACAAAGAGAAACCAATTCCTCAAGGATTAAGACTTGATTCCAATCAATGGCAAAAGAACTTAAAAGACAAGAGAGAAACCAATTCATTATGGATTAAGACTTGATTCCAATCAATACCAAAAGAACTAAAGGAAAAGAGAAACCAATTCCTAAGGATTAAGACTTATTCCAATCAATTACCAAAAGAACTTAAAGGACAAGAGAAACCAATTCCTCAAGGATTAAGACTTGATTCCAATCAATGGCAAAAAGAACTTAAAGACAAAGAAAACCAATTCATTATGGATTAAGACTTGATTCCAATCAATACCAAAAAGAACTTAGAGGAAAGAGAAACCAATTCCTTAAGGATTAAGACTTATTCAATCAATCAATTAAAAAGAACTTAAAGGACAAAGAGAAACCAATTCCTCAAGGATTAAGACTTGATTCCAATCAATGGCAAAAGAACTTAAAGGACAAAGAGAAACCAATTCATTATGGATTAAGACTTGATTCCAATCAATACCAAAAGAACTTAAAGGACAAAGAGAAACCAATTCCTTAAGGATTAAGACTTGATTCCAATCAATTACCAAAAGAACTTAAAGGACAAAGAGAAACCAATTCCTCAAGGATTAAGACTTGATTCCAATCAATGGCAAAAAGAACTTAAAGGACAAAGAGAAACCAATTCATTATGGATTAAGACTTGATTCCAATCAATACCAAAAGAACTAAAGGAAAAGAGAAACCAATTCCTCAAGGATTAAGACTTGATTCCAATCAATTAAAAAAGAACTTAAAACAAAGAGAAACCAATTCCTTAAGGATTAAGACTTGATTCCAATCAATGGCAAAAGAACTTAAAGGAAAAGAGAAACCAATTCATTAAGGATTAAGACTTGATTCCAATCAATTACCAAAAGAACTTAAGGACAAAGAGAAACCAATTCCTTAAGGATTAAGACTTGATTCCAATCAATTACCAAAAGAACTTAAAGGACAAAGAGAAACCAATTCCTTAAGGATTAAGACTTGATTCCAATCAATACCAAAAGAACTTAAAGGACAAAGAGAAACCAATTCCTTAAGGATTAAGACTTGATTCCAATCAATTACCAAAAACTTAAAGGACAAAGAGAAACCAATTCCTCAAGGATTAAGACTTGATTCAATCAATGGCAAAAAGAACTTAAAAGACAAAGAGAAACCAATTCATTATGGATAAAGACTTGATTCCAATCAATTACCAAAAGAACTTAAAGGACAAAGAGAAACCAATCTCTCAAGGATTAAGACTTGATTCCAATCAATAGCAAAAAGAACTTACAGGACAAAGTGAAACCAATTCCTTAAGGATTAAGACTTGATTCCAATCAATCAAAAAAGAACTTAAAGACAAAGAGAAACCAATTCCTTAAGGATTAAGACTTGATTCCAATCAATGGCAAAAGAACTTAAAGGACAAGAGAGAAACCAATTCCTTAAGGATTAAGACTTGATTCCAATCAATTACCAAAAGAACTTAAGGACAAAGAGAAACCAATTCCTTAGGATTAAGACTTGATTCCAATCAATGGCACAAAAGAACTTAAAGGACAGAAGAAAAACCAATTCCTTAAGGATTAAGACTTGATTCCAATCAATGGCAAAAGAACTTAAAGGAAAAGAGAAACCAATTCATTAAGGATTAAGACTTGATTCCAATCAATACCAAAAGAACTTAAAGGACAAAGAGAAACCAATTCCTTAAGGATTAAGACTTGATTCCAATCAATTACCAAAAGAACTTAAAGACAAAGAGAAACCAATTCCTCAAGGATTAAGACTTGATTCCAATCAATACCAAAAGAACTTAGAGAAAAAGAGAAACCAATTCCTTAAGGATTAAGACTTGATTCCAATCAATTACCAAAAAGAACTTAAAGACAAAGAGAAACCAATTCCTTAAGGATTAAGACTTGATTCCAATCAATTACAAAAGAACTTAAAGACAAAAGAAACCAATTCATTAAGGATTAAGACTTGATTCCAATCAATACCAAAAGAACTTAAAGGAAAAGAGAAACCAATTCATTAAGGATTAAGACTTGATTCCAATCAATACCAAAAGAACTTAAGGACAAAGAGAAACCAATTCCTCAAGGATTAAGACTTGATTCCAATCAATGGCAAAAAGAACTTAAAGGACAAAGAGAAACCAATTCATTAAGGATTAAGACTTGATTCCAATCAATACCAAAAGAACTTAAAGGAAAAAGAGAAACCAATTCCTTAAGGATTAAGACTTGATTCCAATCAATTACCAAAAGAACTTAAAGGACAAAGAGAAACCAATTCCTCAAGGATTAAGACTTGATTCCAATCAATGGCAAAAAGAACTTAAAGAACAAAGTAAAACCAATTCATTATGGATTAAGACTTGATTCCAATCAATTCCAAAAAGAACCTAGAGGAAAAAGAGAAACCAATTCCTTAAGGATTAAGACTTAGTTCCAATCAATTACCAAAAGAACTTAAAGGACAAAGAGAAACCAATTCTTCAAGGATTAAGACTGGACTCCAATCAATGGCAAAAATAACTTAAAAGACAACGAGAAACCAATTCATTATGGATTAAGACTTCATTCCAATCGATAAGAAGAAGAACTGACCGGAAAAAGAGAAACCAATTCCTTGAAGATTAAGACTTACTTCCAATCAATTACCAAAAGAACTTAAAGGACAAAGAGAAACGAATTCCTCAAGGATTAAGACTTGATTCCAATCAATGGCAAAAGAACTTAGAAAAAAAGAGAAACCAATTCCTTAGGATTAAGACTTATTCCAATCAATTACCAAAAGAACTTAAAGGACAAAGAGAAACGAATTCCTCAAGGATTGAGACTTGATTCCAATCAATGGCCAAAAGAACTTAAAGACAAAAGAGAAACCAATTCATTATGGATTAAGACTTGATTCCAATCAATACCAAAAGAACTTAAGAAAAAGAGAAACCAATTCCTTAAGGATTAAGACTTAGATTCCAATCAATTACCAAAGAACTTAAAGGACAAAGAGAAACCAATTCCTCAAGGATTAAGACTTGATTCCAATCAATGGCAAAAAGAACTTAAAGACAAAGAGAAACCAATTCATTATGGATTAAGACTTGATTCCAATCAATACCAAAAGAACTAGAGAAAAGAGAAACCAATTCCTTAAGGATTAAGACTTATTCCAATCAATTACCAAAAGAACTTAAGGACAAAGAGAAACCAATTCCACAAGGATTAAGACTTGATTCCAATCAATGGCAAAAAGAACTTAAAGAACAAAGAGAAACCAATTCATCAAGGATTAAGACTTGCTTCCAATCAATATCCAAAAGAAACTAGAGGAAAAAGAGAAACCAATTCCTTAAGGATTAAGACTTAGTTCCAATCAATTACCAAAAGAACTTAAAGGACAAAGAGAAACCAATTCCTCAAGGAGTTAGACTTGATTCTAATCAATGGCAAAAAGAACTTAAAGACAAAGAGAATCCAATTCGTTATGGATTAAGACTTGATTCCAATCAATAAGAAAAAGAACTTACAGGAAAAAGAGAAACCAATTCCTTAAGGATTAAGACTTGATTCCGATCCATTACCAAAGGAACTTAAAGGACAAAGAGAAACCAATTCCTCAAGGATTAAGACTTGATTCCAATCAATGGCAAAAATAACTTAAAAGACAGAGAAACCAATTCATTATGGATTAAGACTTGATTCCAATCAATACCAAAAAGAACCTAGAGGAAAAAGAGAAACCAATTCCTTAAGGATTAAGACTTAGTTCCAATCAATTACCAAAGAACTTAAAGGACAAGAGAAACCAATTCCTCAAGGATTAAGACTTGATTCCAATCAATGGCAAAAAAAAGTAAAAAGACAAATAAACCAATTCAGTATGGATTAAGACTTGATTCCAATCAATACCAAAAAGAACTAAGAAAAAGTGAAACCAATTCCTTAAGGATTAAGACTTGATTCCAATCAATTACCAAAAGAACTTAAAGGACAAAGAGAAACCAATTCCTTAAGGATTAAGACTTGATTCCAATCAATGGCAAAAGAACTTAAAGACAAAGAGAAACCAATTCATTAAGGATTAAGACTTGATTCCAATCAATACCAAAAAGAACTTAAAGGACAAAGAGAAACCAATTCCTTAAGGATTAAGACTTGATTCAATCAATTACCAAAAGAACTTAAAGACAAAGAGAAACCAATTCATTAAGGATTAAGACTTGATTCCAATCAATGGCAAAAAGAACTTAAAGGACAAAGAGAAACCAATTCATTAAGGATTAAGACTTGATTCCAATCAATACCAAAAGAACTAGAGAAAAAGAGAAACCAATTCCTAAGGATTAAGACTTGATTCCAATCAATTACCAAAAGAACTAAAGGACAAAAGAGAAACCAATTCCTTAAGGATTAAGACTTGATTCCAATCAATTACAAAAAGAACTTAAAGGACAAAGAGAAACCAATTCATTAAGGATTAAGACTTGATTCCAATCAATACCAAAAGAAACTTAAAGAAAAAGAGAAACCAATTCCTCAAGGATTAATACTTGATTCCAATCAATTACCAAAAGAACTTAAAGGACAAAGAGAAACCAATTCATTATGGATAAAGACTTGATTCCAATCAATATCCAAGGGAACTTAAAGTACAAAGAGAAACCAATTCATTAAGGACTAAGACTTGATTCCAATCAATACCAAAAAGAACTAAAGAAAAAGAGAAACCAATTCATTAAGGATTAAGACTTGATTCCAATCAATTACCAAAGAACTTAAAAGGACAAGAGAAACCAATTCCTTAAGGATTAAGACTTGATTCCAATCAATACAAAAGAACTTAAAGGACAAAGAGAAACCAATTCCTTAAGGATTAAGACTTGATTCCAATCAATACCAAAAAGAACTAAAGGAAAAGAGAAACCAATTCTTAAGGATTAAGACTTGATTCCAATCAATGGGCAAAAGAACTTAAAGGACAAAGAGAAACCAATTCCTCAAGGATTAAGACTTAATTCCAATCAATTACCAAAAGAACTAAAAGACAAGAGAAAACCAATTCATTAAGGATTAAGACTTGATTCCAATCAATACCAAAAAGAACTTAAAGACAAAGAGAAACCAATTCCTTAAGGATTAAGACTTGATTCCAATCAATTACCAAAAGAACTTAAAGGACAAAGAGAAACCAATTCATCAAGGATTAAGACTTGATTCCAATCAATACCAAAAGAACTTAAAGACAAAGAGAAACCAATTCATTAAGATTAAGACTTGATTCCAATCAATACCAAAAAGAACTTAAAGGAAAAGAGAAACCAATTCCTTAAGGATTAAGACTTGATTCCAATCAATTACCAAAGAACTTAAAGGACAAAGAGAAACCAATTCATCAAGGATTAAGACTTGATTCCAATCAATGGCAAAAAGAACTTAAAGACAAAGAGAAACCAATTCATTAAGGATTAAGACTTGATTCCAATCAATTACCAAAAGAACTAAAGGACAAAGAGAAACCAATTCCTAAGGATTAAGACTTGATTCCAATCAATTACAAAAAGAACTTAAAGGACAAAGAGAAACCAATTCCTTAAGGATTAAGACTTGATTCCAATCAATGGCAAAAGAACTAAAAGACAAAGAGAAACCAATTCATTAAGGATTAAGACTTGATTCCAATCAATACCAAAAAGAACTTAAATGACAAACAGAAACCAATTCCTTAAGGATTAACACTTAGTTCCAATCAATTACCAAAAGAACTTAAAGGACAAAGAGAAACCAATGCCTTAAGGATTAAGACTTGATTCCAATCAATGGCAAAAAGAACTTAAAAGACAAAGAGAAAGCAATTCATCAAGGATTAAGACTTGCTTCCAATCAATACCAAAAGAACTTAAAGACAAAGAGAAACCAATTCCTTAAGGATTAAGACTTGATTCCAATCAATTACCAAAAGAACTTAAAGACAAGAGAAACCAATTCCTCAAGGATTAAGACTTGATTCCAATCAATACCAAAAGAACTAAAAGACAAAAGAGAAACCAATTCATTAAGGATTAAGACTTGATTCCAATCAATACCAAAAGAACTTAAAGAAAAAGAGAAACCAATTCCTTAAGGATTAAGACTTGATTCCAATCAATTACCAAAAGAACTTAAAGGACAAAGAGAAACCAATTCCTTAAGGATTAAGACTTGATTCCAATCAATGGCAAAAAGAACTTAAAGACAAAGAGAAACCAATTCATCAAGGATTAAGACTTGATTCCAATCAATTACCAAAAAGAACTTAGGACAAAGAGAAACCAATTCCTTAAGGATTAAGACTTGATTCCAATCAATTACCAAAAGAACTTAAAGGACAAAGAGAAACCAATTCCTTAAGGATTAAGACTTGATTCCAATCAATACCAAAAGAACTTAAAGGACAAAGAGAAACCAATTCCTTAAGGATTAAGACTTGATTCCAATCAATACCAAAAGAACTTAAAGGACAAAGAGAAACCAATTCCTTAAGGATTAAGACTTGATTCCAATCAATTACCAAAGAACTTAAAGGTTAAAGAGCAACTAATTCATCAAGGATTAAGACTTGATTCCAATCAATGGCAAAAAGAACTTAAAAGACAAAGAGAAACCAATTCATTAGGATTAAGACTTGATTCCAATCAATACCAAAAGAACTAGAAAAAAGAGAAACCAATTCCTTAAGGATTAAGACTTGATTCCAATCAATTACCAAAAGAACTTAAAGGACAAAGAGAAACCAATTCTCAAGGATTAAGACTTGATTCCAATCAATGGCAAAAAAGAACTTAAAGGACAAAGAGAAACCAATTCATTAAGGATTAAGACTTGATTCCAATCAATACCAAAAGAAGAACTTAAAGAAAAGAGAAACCAATTCCTTAAGGATTAAGACTTGATTCCAATCAATGGCACCAAAGAACTTAAAGGACAAAGAGAAACCAATTCATCAAGGATTAAGACTTGATTCCAATCAATGGCAAAAGAACTTAAAGACAAAGAGAAACCAATTCATTAAGGATTAAGACTTGATTCCAATCAATACCAAAAGAACTTAAAGAAAAGAGAAACCAATTCCTTAAGGATTAAGACTTGATTCCAATCAATTACCAAAAGAACTTAAAGGACAAAGAGAAACCAATTCCTTAAGGATTAAGACTTGATTCCAATCAATGGCCAAAACAACTTAAAGGACAAAGAGACATCAATTCCTTAATGACTAAGACTTGATTCCAATCAATACCAAAAAGAACTTAAAGGACAAAGGGAAACCAACTCCTTATGGATTAAGACGTGATTCCAATCAATTACCAAAAGAACTTAAAGGACAAGAGAAACCAATTCATTAAGGATTAAGACTTGATTCCAATCAATGGCAAAAGAACTTAAAGACAAAGAGAAACCAATTCATTAAGGATTAAGACTTGATTCCAATCAATACCAAAAGAACTTAAAGGACAAAGAGAAACCAATTCATTACGCATTAAGACTTGATTCCAATCAATACCAAAAAGAACTTAAAGGACAAAGAGAAACCAATTCATTAAGGATTAAGACATGTTTCCAATCAACGGCCAAAAGAACTTAAAGGACAAAGAGAAACCAATTCCTTAAGGATTAAGACTTGCTTTCAATCAATGGCCAAAAGAACTTAAAGAGAAAAGAGAAACCAATTCCTTAAGGATTAAGACTTGATTCCAATCAATTACCAAAAGAACTTAAAGGACAAAGAGAAACCAATTCCTCAAGGATTAAGACTTGATTCCAATCAATGGCAAAAGAACTTAAAGACAAAGAGAAACCAATTCCTTAAGGATTAAGACTTGATTCCAATCAATGGCAAAAAGAACTTAAAGGAAAAGAGAAACCAATTCATTAAGGATTAAGACTTGATTCCAATCAATTACCAAAGAACTTAAAGGACAAAGAGAAACCAATTCCTTAAGGATTAAGACTTGATTCCAATCAATGGCGAAAAGAACTTAAAGGACAAAGAGAAACCAATTCATTATGGATTAAGACTTGATTCCAATCAATACCAAAAGAACTTAGAGGAAAAGAGAAACCAATTCCTTAAGGATTAAGACTTGATTCCAATCAATTACCAAAAGAACTTAAAGGACAAAGAGAAACCAATTCCTCAAGGATTAAGACTTGATTCCAATCAATGGCAAAAGAACTTAAAGGACAAAGAGAAACCAATTCATTAAGGATTAAGACTTGATTCCAATCAATACCAAAAAGAACTTAGAGAAAAGAGAAACCAATTCCTTAAGGATTAAGACTTGATTCCAATCAATTACCAAAAGAACTTAAAGGACAAAGAGAAACCAATTCCTTAAGGATTAAGACTTGATTCCAATCAATGGCAAAAGAACTTAAAGACAAAGAGAAACCAATTCATTAAGGATTAAGACTTGATTCCAATCAATACCAAAAGAAACTAGAGAAAAAGAGAAACCAATTCCTTAAGGATTAAGACTTGATTCCAATCAATTACCAAAAGAACTTAAAGGACAAAGAGAAACCAATTCCTCAAGGGATTAAGACTTGATTCCAATCAATGGCAACTTAAAAGACAAAGAGAAACCAATTCATTATGGATTAAGACTTGATTCCAATCAATACCAAAAAGAACTTAAAGGAAAAGAGAAACCAATTCCTTAAGGATTAAGACTTGATTCCAATCAATTACCAAAAGAACTTAAAGGACAAAGAGAAACCAATTCCTCAAGGATTAAGACTTGATTCCAATCAATGGCAAAAGAAAAAGACAAAGAGAAACCAATTCATTATGGATTAAGACTTGATTCCAATCAATACCAAAAGAACTTAAAGAAAAGAGAAACCAATTCCTTAAGGATTAAGACTTGATTCCAATCAATTACCAAAAGAACTAAAGGACAAAGAGAAACCAATTCCTTAAGGATTAAGACTTGATTCCAATCAATGGCAAAAAGAACTTAAAGGACAAGAGAAACCAATTCATTATGGATTAAGACTTGATTCCAATCAATACCAAAAAGAACTTAAAGGAAAAGAGAAACCAATTCATTAAGGATTAAGACTTGATTCCAATCAATACCAAAAAGAACTAAAGAAAAAGAGAAACCAATTCCGCAAGCATTAACACTTGATTCCAATCAATGGCAAAAAGAACTTAAAAGACAAGGAGAAACTAATTCATTATGGATTCAGACTTGATTCCAATCAATAACAAAAAGAAACTAAGAGAGAACCAATTCCTTAAGGATTAAGACTTGATTCCAATCAATTACCAAAAAGAACTTAAAGGACAAAAGAGAAACCAATTCCTCAAGGATTAAGACTTGATTCCAATCAATGGCAAAAGAACTTAAAGGACAAGAGAAACCAATTCATTAGGATTAAGACTTGATTCCAATCAATACCAAAAAGAACTAGAGGAAAAAGAGAAACCAATTCTTAAGGATTAAGACTTGATTCCAATCAATTACCAAAAGAACTTAAAGGACAAAGAGAAACCAATTCCTTAAGGATTAAGACTTGATTCCAATCAATGGCAAAAGAACTTAAAGGACAAAGAGAAACCAATTCATTAATGATTAAGACTTGATTCCAATCAATACCAAAAAGAACGTAGAGGAAAAAGAGAAACCAATTCCTTAAGGATTAAGACTTAGTTCCAATCAATTACCAAAAGAACTTAAAGGACAAAGAGAAACCAATTCCTTTTGGAATAAGACTTGATTCCAATCAATTGCAAAAGAACTTAAAGACAAAGAGAAACCAATTCATTATGGATTAAGACTTGATTCCAATCAATACCAAAAAGAACTAGAGGAAAAGAGAAACCAATTCCTTAAGGATTAAGACTTGATTCCAATCAATTACCAAAAGAACTTAAAGGACAAAGAGAAACCAATTCCTCAAGGATTAAGACTTGATTCCAATCAATTACCAAAAGATCTTAAATGACAAAGAGAAACCAATTCATTAAGGATTAAGACTTGATTCCAATCAATACCAAAAAGAACTTAGAAAAAGAGAAACCAATTCCTTAAGGATTAAGACTTGATTCCAATCAATTACCAAAAGAACTTAAAGGACAAAGAGAAACCAATTCTCAAGGATTAAGACTTGATTCCAATCAATGGCAAAAATAACTTAAAAGACAAAGAGAAACCAATTCATTATGGATTAAGACTTGATTCCAATCAATACCAAATGAACTTAAAGGACAAAGAGAAACCAATTCATCAATGATTAAGACTTGTTTCCAATCAATTACCAAAAGAACTTAAAGGGGAAAGAGAAACCAATTCCTCAAGGATTAAGACTTGATTCCAATCAATTACCAAAAGAACTTAAATGACAAAGAGAAACCAATTCATTAAGGATTAAGACTTGATTCCAATCAATACCAAAAAGAACTTAGAGGAAAGAGAGAAACCAATTCATTAAGGATTAAGACTTGATTCCAATCAATTACCAAAAGAACTTAAAGGACAAAGAGAAACCAATTCCTCAAGGATTAAGACTTGATTCCAATCAATGGCAAAAGAACTTAAAAGACAAAGAGAAACCAATTCATTAAGGATTAAGACTTGATTCCAATCAATTCCAAAAAGAACCTAGAGAAAAAGAGAAACCAATTCATTACGGATTAAGACTTGATTTCAATCAATGGCCAAAAGAACTTAAAGGACAAAGAGAAACCAATTCCTCAAGGATTAAGACTTGATTCCAATCAATGGCAAAAAGAACTTAAAAGACAAAGAGAAACCAATTCATTAAGGATTAAGACTTGATTCCAATCAATACCAAAAGAACTTAAAGGACAAAGAGAAACCAATTCGTTAAGGATTAAGACATGTTTCCAATCAATTACCAAAAGAACTTAAAGGACAAAGAGAAACCAATTCCTCAAGGATTAAGACTTGATTCCAATCAATGGCAAAAAGAAAAGACAAAGAGAAACCAATTCATTAAGGATTAAGACTTGATTCCAATCAATACCAAAAGAACTTAAAGGAAAAGAAAATCCAATTCCTTAATGATTAAGACTTGTTTCCAATCAATTACCAAAAGAACTTAAAGGACAAAGAGAAACCAATTCCTCAAGGATTAAGACTTGATTCCAATCAATGGCAAAAAGAACTTAAAAGACAAAGAGAAACCAATTCATTAAGGATTAAGACTTGATTCCAATCAATACCAAAAGAACTTAGAGGAAAGAGAAACCAATTCCTTAAGGATTAAGACTTGATTCCAATCAATTACCAAAAGAACGTAAAGGACAAAGAGAAACCAATTCCTTAAGGATTTAGACTTGATTCCAATCAATGGCAAAAAGAACTTAAAGACAAAGAGAAACCAATTCATTAAGGATTAAGACTTGATTCCAATCAATACCAAAAAGAACTTAAAGGACAAAGAGAAACCAATTCCTTAAGGATTAAGACTTGATTCCAATCAATTACCAAAAGAACTTAAAGGACAAAGAGAAACCAATTCCTCAAGGATTAAGACTTGATTCCAATCAATGGCAAAAGAACTTAAAGACAAAGAGAAACCAATTCATCATAAGGATTAAGACTTGATTCCAATCAATTACCAAAAGAACATAAAGGATAAAGAGAAACCAATTCCTTAAGGATTAAGACTTGATTCCAATCAATTACCAAAAGAACTTAAAGGACAAAGAGAAACCAATTCCTCAAGGATTAAGACTTGATTCCAATCAATGGCAAAAAGAACTTAAAGGACAAAGAGAAACCAATTCCTCAAGGATTAAGACTTGATTCCAATCAATACCAAAAGAACTTAGAGGAAAAGAGAAACCAATTCCTTAAGGATTAAGACTTGATTCCAATAAATTACCAAAAGAACTTAAAGGACAAAGAGAAACCAATTCCTCAAGGATTAAGACTTGATTCCAAACAATGGCAAAAAGAACTTAAAAGACAAAGAGAAACCAATTCATTATGGATTAAGACTTGATTCCAATCAATACCAAAAGAACTTAGAGGAAAAGAGAAACCAATTCCTTAAGGATTAAGACTTGATTCCAATCAATTACCAAAAGAACTTAAAGGACAAAGAGAAACCAATTCCTCAAGGATTAAGACTTGATTCCAATCAATGGCAAAAAGAACTTAAAGACAAAGAGAAACCAATTCATTATGGATTAAGACTTGATTCCAATCAATACCAAAAGAACTTAAAGGAAAAGAGAAACCAATTCCTTAAGGATTAAGACTTGATTCCAATCAATTACCAAAAGAACTTAAAGGACAAGAGAAACCAATTCCTCAAGGATTAAGACTTGATTCCAATCAATGGCAAAAAGAACTTAAAAGACAAAGAGAAACCAATTCATTATGGATTAAGACTTGATTCCAATCAATACCAAAAGAACTTAGAGGAAAAGAGAAACCAATTCTTAAGGATTAAGACTTGATTCCAATCAATTACCAAAAGAACTTAAAGGACAAAGAGAAACCAATTCCTCAAGGATTAAGACTTGATTCCAATCAATGGCAAAAAGAACTTAAAGGAAAGAGAAACCAATTCATTAAGGATTAAGACTTGATTCCAATCAATACCAAAAGAACTTAAAGGAAAAGAGAAACCAATTCCTTAAGGATTAAGACTTGATTCCAATCAATTACCAAAAGAACTTAAAGGACAAAGAGAACCCAATTCCTTAAGGATTAAGACATGATTCCAATCAATGGCAAAAAGAACTTACAGGACAAAAAGAAACCAATTCATTAATGATTAAGACTTGATTCCAATCAATACAAAAAGAACTAAAGGAAAAAGAGAAACCAATTCCTTAAGGATTAAGACTTGATTCCAATCAATTACCAAAAGAACTTAAAGGACAATGAGAAACCAATTTATTACGGATTAAGACTTGATTCCAATCAATGGCAAAAAGAACTTAAAGGACAAAGGGAAACCAATTCATTAAGGATTAAGACTTGATTCCAATCAATACCAAAAGAACTTAGAGGAAAAGAGAAACCAATTCCTTAAGGATTAAGACTTGATTCCAATCAATTACCAAAAGAACTTAAAGGACAAAGAGAAACCAATCCCTCAAGGATTAAGATTTGATTCCACTCAATGGCAAAAAGAACTTAAAGGACAAAGAGAAACCAATTCATTACGGATTAAGACTTGTTTCCAATCAATACCAAAAGAACTTAAAGGAAAAGAGAAACCAATTCCTTAAGGATTAAGACTTGATTCCAATCAATACCAAAAGAACTTAAAGGACAAAGAGAAACCAATTCCTCAAGGATTAAGACTTGATTCCAATCAATGGCAAAAGAACTTAAAGGACAAAGAGAAACCAATTCATTAAGGATTAAGACTTGATTCCAATCAATACCAAAAGAACCTTAAAAAGAGAAACCAATTGCTTAAGGATTAAGACTTGATTCCAATCAATTACCAAAAGAACTTAAAGGACAAAGAGAATCCAATTCCTCAAGGATTAAGACTTGATTCCAATCAATGGCAAAAAGAACTTAAAGACAAAGAGAAACCAATTCATTAAGGATTAAGACTTGATTCCAATCAATACCAAAAAGAACCTAGAGGAAAAGAGAAACCAATTCCTTAAGGATTAAGACTTGATTCCAATCAATTACCAAAAGAACTTAAAGGACAAAGAGAAACCAATTCCTCAAGAATTAACACTTGATTCCAATCAATGGCAAAAAGAACTTAAAAGACAAAGAGAAACCAATTCATCAAGGATTAAGACTTGCTTTCAATCAATATCCAAAGGAACCTAGAGGAAAAAGAGAAACCAATTCCTTAAGGATTAAGACTTATTTCCAATCAATTACCAAAAGAACTTAATGGACAAAGAGAAACCAATCCCTCAAGGATTAAGACTTGATTCCAATCAATGGCAAAAAGAACTTAAAAGACAAAGAGAAACCAATTCATTATAGATTAAGACTTGATTCCAATCAATACCAAAAAGAACTTAAAGGAAAATGGGAAACCAATTCTTAAGGATTAAGACTTGATTCCAATCAATTACCAAAAGAACTTAAAGGACAAAGAGAAACCAATTCCTCAAGGATTAAGACTTGATTCCAATCAATGGCAAAAGAACTTAAAAGACAAAGAGAAACCAATTCATTATGGATTAAGACTTGATTCCAATCAATGGCACCAAAAGAACTTAGAAAAGAGAAACCAATTCCTAAGGATTAAGACTTGATTCCAATCAATTACCAAAAGAACTTAAAGGACAAAGAGAAACCAATTCCTCAAGGATTAAGACTTGATTCCAATCAATGGCAAAAGAACTTAAAAGACAAAGAGAAACCAATTCATTAAGGAGTAAGACATGATTCCAATCAATACCAAAAAGAACTTAAAGGTCAAAGAGAATGCAATTCCTTAAGGATTAAGACTTGATTCCAAACAATAACAAAAAGAACTTAAAGGGCAAAGAGAAACCAATTCCTCAAGGATTAAGACTTGGTTCCAATCAATGGCAAAAAGAACTTAAATAAGAAAAGAAAAACCAATTCATTATAGATGAAGACTTGATTCCAATCAATACCAAAAAGAACTTAAAGGACGAAGAGAAACCAATTCCTGAAGGATTAAGACTTGATTCCAATCAATTACAAAAGAACTTAAAGGACAAAGAGAAACCAATTCCTTAAGGATTAAGACTTGATTCCAATCAATGGCAAAAAGAACTTAAAGACAAAGAGAAACCAATTCATTAAGGATTAAGACTTGATTCCAATCAATACCAAAAGAACTTAAAGGACAAAGAGAAACCAATTCATTAAGGATTAAGACTTGATTCCAATCAATTACCAAAAGAACTTAAAGGACAAAGAGAAACCAATTCCTTAAGGATTAAGACTTGATTCCAATCAATGGCAAAAAGAACTTAAAGGAAAAAGAGAAACCAATGCATTATGGATTAAGATTTGATTCCAATCAATACCAAAAAGAACTTAAAGGAAAAAGAGGAACCAATTCCTTATGGATTAAGACTTGTTTCCAATCAATTACCAAAAGAATTAAAAGCACAAAGAGAAACCAATTCCTCAAGGATTAAGACTTGATTCCAATCAATACCAAAAAGAACTTAAAGGACAAAGAGAAACCAATTCCTTAACGATTAAGACTTGATTCCAATCAATTACCAAAAGAACTTAGAGGAAAAGAGAAACCAATTCCTTAAGGATTAAGACTTGATTCCAATCAATTACCAAAAGAACTTAAAGGACAAAGAGAAACCAATTCCTCAAGGATTAAGACTTGATTCCAATCAATGGCAAAAGAACTTAAAAGACAAGAGAAACCAATTCATTAAGGATTAAGACTTGATTCCAATCAATACCAAAAGAACCTAAAGGACAAAGAGAAACCAATTCCTTACGGATTACGAGTTGCTTCCAATCAATTACCAAAAGAACTTAAAGGACAAAGGGAAACCAATTCATTACGGATTAAGACTTGATTTCAATCAATGGCCAAAAGAATTTAATGAGCAAAGAGAAACCAATTCATTATGGATTAAGACTTGATTCCAATCAATACCAAAAAGAACTTAAAGGACAAAGAGAAACCAATTCCTTAAGGATTAAGACTTGATTCCAATCAATACCAAAAGAACTTAAAGGACAAAGAGAAACCAATTCCTCAAGGATTAAGACTTGATTCCAATCAATAAAAAGAACTTAAAGGACAAGAGAAACCAATTCATTAAGGATTAAGACTTGATTCCAATCAATACCAAAAGAACTTAAAGGACAAAGAGAAACCAATTCCTTAAGGATTAAGACTTGATTCCAATCAATACCAAAAGAACTTAAAGGACAAAGAGAAACCAATTCCTCAAGGATTAAGACTTGATTCCAATCAATTACAAAAAGAACTTAAAAGACAAGAGAAACCAATTCATTAAGGATTAAGACTTGATTCCAATCAATTACAAAAAGAACTTAGAGAACAAAGAGAAACCAATTCCTTAAGGATTAAGACTTGATTCCAATCAATTACCAAAGAACTTAAAGGACAAAGAGAAACCAATTCCTCAAGGATTAAGACTTGATTCCAATCAATGGCAAAAGAACTTAAAGGACAAAGAGAAACCAATTCATTAGGATTAAGACTTGATTCCAATCAATTACCAAAAGAACTTAAAGGAAAAGAGAAACCAATTCCTTAAGGATTAAGACTTGATTCCAATCAATTACCAAAAGAACTTAAAGGACAAAGAGAAACCAATTCCTTAAGGATTAAGACTTGATTCCAATCAATGGCAAAAGAACTTAAAGGACAAAGAGAAACCAATTCATTAAGGATTAAGACTTGATTCCAATCAATACCAAAAGAACTTAGAGGAAAAGAGAAACCAATTCGTTAAGGATTAAGACTTGATTCCAATCAATTGCCAAAAGAACTTAAAGGACAAAGAGAAACCAATCCCTCAAGGATTAAGACCTGATTCCAATCAATGGCAAAAAGAACTTAAAGGACAAAGAGAAACCAATTCATTACGGATTAAGACTTGATTCCAATCAATACCAAAAAGAACTTAAAGGAAAAGAGAAACCAATTCTTAAGGATTAAGACTTGATTCCAATCAATTACCAAAAGAACGTAAAGGACAAAGAGAAACCAATTCCTTAAGGATTTAGACTTGATTCCAATCAATGGCAAAAAGAACTTAAAGGACAAAGAGAAACCAATTCATTAAGGATTAAGACTTGATTCCAATCAATACCAAAAAGAACTTAGAGGAAAAGAGAAACCAATTCCTTAAGGATTAAGACTTGATTCCAATCAATTACAAAAGAACTTAAAGGACAAGGGGAAACCAATTCCTCAAGGATTCAGACTTGGGTCCAATCAATGGCAAAAAGAACTTAAAAGACAAAGAGAAACCAATTCATTAACGACTAAGACTTGCTTTCAATCTATTGCCAAAAGAACCTTGAGAAAAAGAGAAACCAATTCCTTAAGGATTAAGACTTGATTCCAATCAATTGCAAAAAGAACGTAAAGGAGAATGAGAAACCAATTCTCAAGGATTAAGACTTGATTCCAATCAATGGCCAAAAGAACTTAAAGGACCAAGAGAAACCAATTCATTATGGATTAAGACTTGATTCCAATCAATACCAAAAGAACTAGAGGAAAAAGAGAAACCAATTCCTTAAGGATTAAGACTTGATTCCAATCAATTACCAAAAGAACTTAAAGGACAAAGAGAAACCAATTCCTCAAGGATTAAGACTTGATTCCAATCAATGGCAAAAGAACTTAAAAGACAAAGAGAAACCAATTCATTATGGATTAAGACTTGATTCCAATCAATTACCAAAAGAAACTAGAGGAAAAGAGAAACCAATTCCGTAAGGATTAAGACTTAGTTCCAATCAATTACCAACAGAACTTAAAGGACAAAGAGAAACCAATTCCTCAAGGAATAAGACTTGATTCCAATCAATGGCAAAAAGAACTTAAAAAGACAAAGAGAAACCAATTCATTATAGATGAAGACTTGATTCCAATCAATACCGAAAGAACTTAAAGGACAAAGAGAAACCAATTCATTACGGATTAAGACTTGATTTCAATCAATTACCAAAAGAACTTAGGACAAAGAGAAACCAATTCCTCAAGGATTAAGACTTGATTCCAATCAATACCAAAAGAACTTAAAGACAAAAGAGAAACCAATTCATTAAGGATTAAAGACTTGATTCCAATCAATACCAAAAGAACTTAAAGGAAAAGAGAAACCAATTCTCTAAGGATTAAGACTTGTTCCAATCAATTACCAAAAAGAACTTAAAGGACAAAGAGAAACCAATTCCTCAAGGATTAAGACTTGATTCCAATCAATGGCAAAAGAACTTAAAGACAAAAGAGAAACCAATTCCTTAAGGATTAAGACTTGATTCCAATCAATACAAAAAGAACTAAAGGAAAAGAGAAACCAATTCCTTAAGGATTAAGACTTGATTCCAATCAATTACCAAAAGAACTTAAAGGACAAAGAGAAACCAATTCCTTAAGGATTAAGACTTGATTCCAATCAATACCAAAAGAACTTAAAGACAAGAGAAACCAATTCATTAAGGATTAAGACTTGATTCCAATCAATTACAAAAAGAACTTAAGGACAAAGAGAAACCAATTCCTTAGGATTAAGACTTGATTCCAATCAATTACCAAAAGAACTTAAAGACATAGAGAAGCCAATTCATTCAGGATTAAGACTTGATTCCAATCAATACCGAAAGCACTTAAAGGACAAAGTGAAACCAATTCATTATGGATTAAGACTTGATTCCAATCAATACCAAAAGAACTTAAAGGACAAAGAGAAACCAATTCCTTAAGGATTAAGACTTGATTCCAATCAATTACAAAAAGAACTTAAAGGACAAAGAGAAACCAATTCATAAGGATTAAGACTTGATTCCAATCAATACCAAAAAGAACTTAAGGACAAAGAGAAACCAATTCATTACGCATTAAGACTTGATTCCATTCAATACCAAAAAGAACTTAAAGGACAAAGAGAAACCAATTCCTCAAGGATTAAGACTTGATTCCAATCAATTACCAAAAGAACTTAAAGACAAAGAGAAACCAATTCATTAAGGATTAAGACTTGATTCCAATCAATACAAAAAAGAACTTAAGACAAAGAGAAACCAATTCATTATGGATTAAGACTTGATTCCAATCAATACCAAAGAACTTAAAGGAAAAGAGAAACCAATTCTTAAGGATTAAGACTTGATTCCAATCAATTACAAAAGAACTTAAAGACAAAGAGAAACCAATTCCTCAAGGATTAAGACTTGATTCCAATCAATACCAAAAGAACTTAAAGGACAAAGAGAAACCAATTCATTAAGGATTAAGACTTGATTCCAATCAATTACCAAAAGAACTTAAAGACAAAGAAACCAATTCCTTAAGGATTAAGACTTGATTCCAATCAATTACAAAAAGAACTTAAAGGACAGAGAGAAACCAATTCCTCAAGGATTAAGACTTGATTCCAATCAATACAAAAGAACTTAGAGGAAAAGAGAAACCAATTCCTTAAGGATTAAGACTTGATTCCAATCAATTACCAAAAAGAACTTAAAGGACAAAGAGAAACCAATTCCTCAAGGATTAAGACTTGATTCCAATCAATTACAAAAAGAACTTAAAGGACAAGAGAGAAACCAATTCATTAAGGATTAAGACTTGATTCCAATCAATACCAAAAAGAACTTAAAGGAAAGAGAAACCAATTCATTAAGGATTAAGACTTGATTCCAATCAATTACCAAAAGAACTTAAGGACAAAGAGAAACCAATTCCTTAAGGATTAAGACTTGATTCCAATCAATTACAAAAAGAACTTAAAGGACAAAGAGAAACCAATTCCTCAAGGATTAAGACTTGATTCCAATCAATGGCAAAAGAACTTAAAGGAAAAAGAGAAACCAATTCATTAAGGATTAAGACTTGATTCCAATCAATTACCAAAAGAACTTAAAGGAAAAGAGAAACCAATTCCTTAAGGATTAAGACTTGATTCCAATCAATGGCAAAAGAACTTAAAGACAAAGAGAAACCAATTCATTAAGGATTAAGACTTGATTCCAATCAATACCAAAAGAACTTAAAGGAAAAGAGAAACCAATTCAAGGATTAAGACTTGATTCCAATCAATTACCAAAAGAACTTAAGGACAAAGAGAAACCAATTCAAGGATTAAGACTTGATTCCAATCAATTACAAAAAGAACTTAAAGGACAAAGAGAAACCAATTCATTATGGATTAAGACTTGATTCCAATCAATACCAAAAAGAACTTAAAGGACAAAGAGAAACCAATTCATTAATGATTAAGACATGTTTCCAATCAATTACCAAAGAACTTAAAGGAAAAAGAAACCAATTCCTTAAGGATTAAGACTTGATTCCAATCAATGGCAAAAAGAACTTAAGGACAAAGAGAAACCAATTCATTAAGGATTAAGACTTGATTCCAATCAATGGCAAAAAGAACTTAAAAGAAAAGAGAAACCAATTCATAAGGATTAAGACTTGATTCCAATCAATTACCAAAAAGAACTTAAAGGACAAAGAGAAACCAATTCCTTAAGGATTAAGACTTGATTCCAATCAATAAAAAGAACTTAAAGGACAAAGAGAAACCAATTCCTTAAGGATTAAGACTTGATTCCAATCAATACAAAAGAACTTAAGGAAAAGAGAAACCAATTCATTAAGGATTAAGACTTGATTCCAATCAATTACAAAAGAACTTAAAGGACAAAGAGAAACCAATTCCTTAAGGATTAAGACTTGATTCCAATCAATTACCAAAAAGAACTTAAAGACAAAGAGAAACCAATTCCTTAAGGATTAAGACTTGATTCCAATCAATGGCAAAAGAACTTAAAGGACAAAGAGAAACCAATTCCTTAAGGATTAAGACTTGATTCCAATCAATTCCAAAAGAACTTAAAGACAAAGAGAAACCAATTCCTTAAGGATTAAGACTTGATTCCAATCAATTAAAAAAGAACTTAAAGGACAAAGAGAAACCAATTCCTTAAGGATTAAGACTTGATTCCAATCAATGGCAAAAGAACTTAAGGACAAAGAGAAACCAATTCCTTAAGGATTAAGACTTGATTCCAATCAATTACAAAAAGAACTTAAAGGACAAAGAGAAACCAATTCCTTAAGGATTAAGACTTGATTCCAATCAATACCAAAAGAACTTAAAGGACAAAGAGAACCAATTCATTAAGGATTAAGACTTGATTCCAATCAATTACCAAAAGAACTTAAGACAAAGAGAAACCAATTCCTTAAGGATTAAGACTTGATTCCAATCAATTACAAAAGAACTTAAAGACAAAGAGAAACCAATTCCTTAAGGATTAAGACTTGATTCCAATCAATGGCAAAAGAACTTAAAGACAAGAGAAACCAATTCCTTAAGGATTAAGACTTGATTCCAATCAATACCAAAAAGAACTTAAAGGACAAAGAGAAACCAATTCCTGAAGGATTAAGACTTGATTCCAATCAATTACCAAAAGAACTTAAAGGACAAAGAGAAACCAATTCCTCAAGGATTAAGACTTGATTCCAATCAATGGCAAAAAGAACTTAAAGACAAGAGAAACCAATTCATTAAGGATTAAGACTTGATTCCAATCAATACCAAAAAAAGAACTTAGAGAAAAGAGAAACCAATTCCTTAAGGATTAAGACTTGATTCCAATCAATTACCAAAAGAACTTAAAGACAAAGAGAAACCAATTCCTCAAGGATTAGGACTTGTTTGCAATAAATGGCCAAAAGAACTTAAAAGACAAAGAGAACCCAATTCCTTAAGGATTAAGACTTAGTTCCAATCAATTACCAAAAGAACTTAGAAAGAAAAACCAATTCCTAAGGATTAAGACTTATTCCAATCAATTACCAAAAGAACTTAAAGGACAAGAGAAACCAATTCCTCAAGGATTAAGACTTGATTCCAATCAATGGCAAAAAGAACTTAAAAGACAAAGAGAAACCAATTCATTATGGATTAAGACTTGATTCCAATGAATACCAAAAGAACTTAAAGGACAAAGAGACACCAATTCCATAATGATTAGGACTTGATTCCAATCAATTACAAAAGAACTTAAAGGACAAAGAGAAACCAATTCCTTAAGGATTAAGACTTGATTCCAATCAATTACAAAAACTTAAAGGACAAAGAGAAACCAATTCATTAAGGATTAAGACTTGATTCCAATCAATACCAAAAGAACTTAAAGACAAGAGAAACCAATTCCTTAAGGATTAAGACTTGATTCCAATCAATACCAAAAGAACTTAGGACAAAGAGAAACCAATTCCTTAAGGATTAAGACTTGATTCCAATCAATTACAAAAAGAACTTAAGGACAAGAGAAACCAATTCCTTAAGGATTAAGACTTGATTCCAATCAATTACAAAAAGAACTTAAAGACAAAGAGAAACCAATTCCTTAAGGATTAAGACTTGATTCCAATCAATTACAAAAAGAACTTAAAGGACAAAGAGAAACCAATTCATTAAGGATTAAGACTTGATTCCAATCAATGGCAAAAAGAACTTAAGGACAAAGAGAAACCAATTCCTTAAGGATTAAGACTTGATTCCAATCAATACAAAAAGAACTTAAAGGACAAAGAAACCAATTCCTTAAGGATTAAGACTTGATTCCAATCAATTACCAAAAGAACTTAAAGGACAAAGAGAAACCAATTCCTTAAGGATTAAGACTTGATTCCAATCAATGGCCAAAAAGAACTTAAAGGAAAAAGAGAAACCAATTCATTAAGGATTAAGACTTGATTCCAATCAATTACCAAAAGAACTTAAAGAAAAGAGAAACCAATTCCTTAAGGATTAAGACTTGATTCCAATCAATTACCAAAAGAACTTAAAGGACAAAGAGAAACCAATTCCTTAAGGATTAAGACTTGATTCCAATCAATGGCAAAAAGAACTTAAAGGACAAAGAGAAACCAATTCATTAAGGATTAAGACTTGATTCCAATCAATACCAAAAGAACTTAGGACAAAGAGAAACCAATTCATTAAGGATTAAGACTTGATTCCAATCAATTACCAAAAGAACTTAAAGGACAAGAGAAACCAATTCCTTAAGGATTAAGACTTGATTCCAATCAATGGCCAAAAAGAACTTAAAGGAAAAGAGAAACCAATTCATTAAGGATTAAGACTTGATTCCAATCAATTACCAAAAGAACTTAAAGGACAAAGAGAAACCAATTCCTTAGGATTAAGACTTGATTCCAATCAATGGCAAAAGAACTTAAAAACAAGAGAAACCAATTCCTTAAGGATTAAGACTTGATTCCAATCAATGGCAAAAGAACTTAAAGGACAAAGAGAAACCAATTCCTTAAGGATTAAGACTTGATTCCAATCAATGGCCAAAAGAACTTAAGGAAAAGAGAAACCAATTCCTTAAGGATTAAGACTTGATTCCAATCAATGGCAAAAGAACTTAAAAACAAAGAGAAACCAATTCCTTAAGGATTAAGACTTGATTCCAATCAATACCAAAAGAACTTAAAGACAAGAGAAACCAATTCCTTAAGGATTAAGACTTGATTCCAATCAATTACCAAAAGAACTTAAAGGACAAAGAGAAACCAATTCATTAAGGATTAAGACTTGATTCCAATCAATTACAAAAAGAACTTAAGGACAAGAGAAACCAATTCCTTAAGGATTAAGACTTGATTCCAATCAATACCAAAAAAACTTAAAGACAAAAGAGAAACCAATTCATTAAGGATTAAGACTTGATTCCAATCAATGGCAAAAAGAACTTAAAGGAAGAGAGAACCAATTCCTTAAGGATTAAGACTTGATTCCAATCAATTACCAAAAGAACTTAAAGGACAAAGAGAAACCAATTCATTAAGGATTAAGACTTGATTCCAATCAATGGCAAAAGAACTTAAAGACAAAGAGAAACCAATTCCTTAAGGATTAAGACTTGATTCCAATCAATACCAAAAAGAACCTTGAGGAAAAAGACAAACCAATTCCTTAAGGATTAAGACTTGATTCCAATCAATTACCAAAAGAACTTAAAGGACAAGAGAAACCAATTCATTAAGGATTAAGACTTGATTCCAATCAATGGCAAAAAGAACTTAAAGACAAAGAGAAACCAATTCATTAAGGATTAAGACTTGATTCCAATCAATACCAAAAGAACTTAAAGGAAAGAGAAACCAATTCCTTAGGATTAAGACTTGATTCCAATCAATTACAAAAGAACTTAAAGACAAAAGAGAAACCAATTCTTAAGGATTAAGACTTGATTCCAATCAATGGCAAAAAGAACTTAAAGACAAAGAGAAACCAATTCATTAAGGATTAAGACTTGATTCCAATCAATACCAAAAAGAACTTAGAGGAAAAAGAGAAACCAATTCCTTAAGGATTAAGACTTGATTCCAATCAATTACCAAAAGAACTTAAAGGACAAAGAGAAACCAATTCCTCAAGGATTAAGACTTGATTCCAATCAATGGCAAAAGAACTTAAAGACAAGAGAAACCAATTCATTAAGGATTAAGACTTGATTCCAATCAATACCAAAAAGAACTTAGAGGAAAAGAGAAACCAATTCCTTAAGGATTAGGACTTGATTCCAATCAATTACCAAAAGAACTTAAAGGACAAAGAGAAACCAATCCCTCAAGGATTAAGACTTGATTCCAATCAATGGCAAAAAGAACTTAAAGACAAGAGAAACCAATTCATTATGGATTAAGACTTGATTCCAATCAATACCAAAAGAACTTAAAGGAAAAGAGAAACCAATTCCTTAAGGATTAAGACTTGATTCCAATCAATTACCAAAAAGAACTTAAAGGACAAGAGAAACCAATTCCTCAAGGATTAAGACTTGATTCCAATCAATGGCAAAAGAACTTAAAGACAAAGAGAAACCAATTCATTAAGGATTAAGACTTGATTCCAATCAATTACCAAAAGAACTAGAGGAAAAGAGAAACCAATTCCTTAAGGATTAAGACTTGATTCCAATCAATTACAAAAAAGAACTTAAAGGACAAGAGAAACCAATTCTCAAGGATTAAGACTTGATTCCAATCAATGGCAAAAAGAACTTAAAGGACAAGAGAAACCAATTCATTAAGGATTAAGACTTGATTCCAATCAATACCAAAAGAACTTAAAGGAAAAGAGAAACCAATTCCTAAGGATTAAGACTTGATTCCAATCAATTACCAAAAGAACTTAAAGGACAAAGAGAAACCAATTCCTCAAGGATTAAGACTTGATTCCAATCAATGGCAAAAGAACTTAAAAGACAAAGAGAAACCAATTCATTAAGGATTAAGACTTGATTCCAATCAATTACCAAAAGAACTTAAAGGAAAAGAGAAACCAATTCCTTAAGGATTAAGACTTGATTCCAATCAATTACCAAAAAGAACTTAAAGGAGAAACCAATTCCTTAAGGATTAAGACTTGATTCCAATCAATGGCAAAAAGAACTTAAAACAAAGAGAAACCAATTCATTAAGGATTAAGACTTGATTCCAATCAATACCAAAAAGAACTTAAAGGACAAAACCAATTCCTTAAGGATTAAGACTTGATTCCAATCAATTACCAAAAGAACTTAAAGGACAAAGAGAAACCAATTCCTTAAGGATTAAGACTTGATTCCAATCAATGGCAAAAGAACTTAAAGGACAAAGAGAAACCAATTCATTAAGGATTAAGACTTGATTCCAATCAATACCAAAGAACTTAAAGGAAAAGAGAAACCAATTCCTTAAGGATTAAGACTTGATTCCAATCAATTACCAAAGAACTTAAAGGACAAGAGAAACCAATTCCTTAAGGATTAAGACTTGATTCCAATCAATGGCAAAAAAGAACTTAAAAGACAAGAGAAACCAATTCATTAAGGATTAAGACTTGATTCCAATCAATACCAAAAGAACTTAAAGGAAAAGAGAAACCAATTCCTCAAGGATTAAGACTTGATTCCAATCAATTACCAAAGAACTTAAAGGACAAGAGAAACCAATTCCTTAAGGATTAAGACTTGATTCCAATCAATGGCAAAAAGAACTTAAAAGACAAAGAGAAACCAATTCATTAAGGATTAAGACTTGATTCCAATCAATACCAAAGAAACTAAAGGAAAAGAGAAACCAATTCCTTAAGGATTAAGACTTGATTCCAATCAATTACCAAAAGAACTTAAGGACAAAGAGAAACCAATTCCTCAAGGATTAAGACTTGATTCCAATCAATACCAAAAAGAACTAAAGACAAAGAGAAACCAATTCATTAAGGATTAAGACTTGATTCCAATCAATACCAAAGAACTTAGAGGAAAAGAGAAACCAATTCCTTAAGGATTAAGACTTGATTCCAATCAATTACCAAAAGAACTTAAAGGACAAGAGAAACCAATTCATTAAGGATTAAGACTTGATTCCAATCAATGGCAAAAGAACATAAAGGACAAAGAGAAACCAATTCATTACGGATTAAGACTTGATTCCAATCAATACCAAAAAGAACTTAAAGGAAAAGAGAAACCAATTCCTTAAGGATTAAGACTTGATTCCAATCAATTACCAAAAGAACTTAAGGACAAAGAGAAACCAATTCATTAGGATTAAGACTTGATTCCAATCAATACCAAAAGAACTTAAAGAAAAAGAGAAACCAATTCCTTAAGGATTAAGACTTGATTCCAATCAATACCAAAAGAACTTAAGGAAAAGAGAAACCAATTCCTTAAGGATTAAGACTTATTTCCAATCAATTACCAAAAGAACATAAAGGACAAAGAGAAACCAATTCATTACGGATTAAGACTTGATTCCAATCAATACCAAAAAGAACTTAAAGGACAAGGAGAAACTAATTCCTTAAGGATTAAGACTTGATTCCAATCAATGGCAAAAAGAACTTAAAGAATAAAGAGAAACCAATTCCTTAAGGATTTAGACTTGATTCCAATCAATTACCAAAAGAACTTAAAGGACAAAGAGAAACCAATTCCTCAAGGATTAAGACTTGATTCCAATCAATTACAAAAAGAACTTAAAGACAAAGAGAAACCAATTCATTAAGGATTAAGACTTGATTCCAATCAATACCAAAAGAACTTAAAGGACAAAGAGAAACCAATTCATTAAGGATTAAGACTTGATTCCAATCAATTACAAAAAGAACTTAAAGGACAAAGAGAAACCAATTCCTTAAGGATTAAGACTTGATTCCAATCAATGGCAAAAGAACTTAAAAGACAAAGAGAAACCAATTCATTAAGGATTAAGACTTGATTCCAATCAATACCAAAAGAACTTAGAGGAAAAGAGAAACCAATTCCTTAAGGATTAAGACTTGATTCCAATCAATTACCAAAAGAACTTAAAGGACAAGAGAAACCAATTCCTCAAGGATTAAGACTTGATTCCAATCAATGGCAAAAAGAACTTAAAGACAAAGAGAAACCAATTCATTATGGATTAAGACTTGATTCCAATCAATACCAAAAGAACCTAGAGGAAAAGAGAAACCAATTCCTTAAGGATTAAGACTTGATTCCAATCAATTACCAAAAGAACTTAAAGGACAAAGAGAAACCAATTCCTCAAGGATTAAGACTTGATTCCAATCAATGGCAAAAGAACTTAAAGAAAGAGAAACCAATTCATTAAGGATTAAGACTTGATTCCAATCAATACCAAAAAGAACTTAGAGGAAAAGAGAAACCAATTCCTTAAGGATTAAGACTTAGATTCCAATCAATTACCAAAAGAACTTAAAGGACAAAGAGAAACCAATTCCTCAAGGATTAAGACTTGATTCCAATCAATGGCAAAAAGAACTTAAAGACAAAGAGAAACCAATTCATTAAGGATTAAGACTTGATTCCAATCAATACCAAAAAGAAAGAGGAAAAAGAGAAACCAATTCCTTAAGGATTAAGACCTGCTTCCAATCAATTACCAAAAGAACTGAAAGGACAAAGAGAAACCAATTCCTCAAGGATTAAGACTTGATTCCATTCAATGGCAAAAGAACTTAAAACAAAGAGAGAAACCAATTCATTATGGATTAAGACTTGATTCCAATCAATACCAAAAGAACTTAGAGGAAAAGAGAAACCAATTCCTTAAGGATTAAGACTTAGTTCAAACCAATTACCAAAAGAACTAAAAGGACAAAGAGAAACCAATCCCTCAAGGATTAAGACTTGATTCCATTCAATGCCCAAAAGAACTTAAAGACAAAGAGAAACCAATTCATTAAGGATTAAGACTTGATTCCAATCAATACCAAAAGAACTTAGAGGAAAAGAGAAACCAATTCCTTAAGGATTAAGACTTGATTCCAATCAATTACCAAAAAGAACTTAAAGGACAAAGAGAAACCAATTCTCAAGGATTAAGACTTGATTCCAATCAATGGCAAAAAGAACTTAAAAGACAAAGAAACCAATTCATTATGGATTAAGACTTGATTCCAATCAATACCAAAAGAACTTAGAGGAAAAGAGAAACCAATTCCTTAAGGATTAAGACTTGATTCCAATCAATTACCAAAAGAACTTAAAGGACAGAAGAGAAACCAATTCCTTAGGGATTAAGACTTGATTCCAATCAATGGCAAAAAGAACTTAAAGGACAAAGAGAAACCAATTCATTATGGATTAAGACTTGATTCCAATCAATTACCAAAAGAACTTAGAGGAAAAGAGAAACCAATTCCTTAAGGATTAAGACTTGATTCCAATCAATACCAAAAGAACTTAAAGACAAAGAGAAACCAATTCCTTAAGGATTAAGACTTGATTCCAATCAATGGCAAAAGAACTTAAAGGAAAAAGAGAAACCAATTCATAAGGATTAAGACTTGATTCCAATCAATTACCAAAAGAACTTAAAGGACAAAGAGAAACCAATTCCTTAAGGATTAAGACTTGATTCCAATCAATTACAAAAAGAACTTAAAGGACAAAGAGAAACCAATTCCTTAAGGATTAAGACTTGATTCCAATCAATACCAAAAAGAACTTAAAGGAAAAGAGAAACCAATTCCTTAAGGATTAAGACTTGATTCCAATCAATTACCAAAAGAACTTAAGGACAAGAGAAACCAATTCCTCAAGGATTAAGACTTGATTCCAATCAATACCAAAAAGAACTTAAAGACAAAGAGAAACCAATTCCTTAAGGATTAAGACTTGATTCCAATCAATGGCAAAAAGAACTTAAAGGACAAAGAGAAACCAATTCCTTAAGGATTAAGACTTGATTCCAATCAATTACCAAAAGAACTTAAGGACAAAGAGAAACCAATTCCTTAAGGATTAAGACTTGATTCCAATCAATTACCAAAAGAACTTAAAGGACAAAGAGAAACCAATTCCTTAAGGATTAAGACTTGATTCCAATCAATACCAAAAGAACTTAAAGGACAAAGAGAAACCAATTCATTAAGGATTAAGACTTGATTCCAATCAATACCAAAAGAACTTAAAGGAAAGAGAAACCAATTCATTAAGGATTAAGACTTGATTCCAATCAATTACAAAAGAACTTAAAGGACAAAGAGAAACCAATTCCTTAAGGATTAAGACTTGATTCCAATCAATGGCAAAAGAACTTAAAGGACAAAGAGAAACCAATTCCTTAAGGATTAAGACTTGATTCCAATCAATTACCAAAAAGAACTTAAAGGACAAAGAGAAACCAATTCCTTAAGGATTAAGACTTGATTCCAATCAATACCAAAAGAACTTAAAGGACAAAGAGAAACCAATTCCTTAAGGATTAAGACTTGATTCCAATCAATACCAAAAAGAACTTAAAGGACAAAGAGAAACCAATTCATTAAGGATTAAGACTTGATTCCAATCAATTACAAAAGAACTTAAAGGACAAAGAGAAACCAATTCCTTAAGGATTAAGACTTGATTCCAATCAATACCAAAAGAACTTAAGAACAAAGAGAAACCAATTCATTAAGGATTAAGACTTGATTCCAATCAATACCAAAAGAACTTAAGGAAAAAGAGAAACCAATTCCTTAAGGATTAAGACTTGATTCCAATCAATTACCAAAAGAACTTAAGGACAAGAGAAACCAATTCCTTAAGGATTAAGACTTGATTCCAATCAATACCAAAAAGAACTTAAAGACAAAGAGAAACCAATTCATTAAGGATTAAGACTTGATTCCAATCAATACCAAAAGAACTTAAAGGAAAGGAGAAACCAATTCCTTAAGGATTAATACTTGGTTCCAATCAATTGCCAAAGAACTTAAAGGACGAAGAGAAACCAATTCCTCAAGGATTAATACTTGATTCCAATCAATTACCAAAAGAACTTAAAGGACAAAGAGAAACCAATTCATTATGGATAAAGACTTGATTCCAATCAATCCCAAAAGAACTTAAAGGAAAAGAAACCAATTCATTATGGATTAAGACTTGATTCCAATCAATTACCAAAAAGAACTTAAAGGACAAAGAGAAACCAATTCCTTAAGGATTAAGACTTGATTCCAATCAATTACAAAAAGAACTTAAAGGACAAGAGAAACCAATTCATCAGGATTAAGACTTGATTCCAATCAATTACCAAAAGAACTTAAAGGACAAAGAGAAACCAATTCCTTAAGGATTAAGACTTGATTCCAATCAATACCAAAAGAACTTAAAGGACAAAGAGAAACCAATTCCTTAAGGATTAAGACTTGATTCCAATCAATTACAAAAAGAACTTAAAGACAAAGAGAAACCAATTCATTAAGGATTAAGACTTGATTCCAATCAATGGCAAAAAGAACTTAAAGGAAAAAGAGAAACCAATTCCTTAAGGATTAAGACTTGATTCCAATCAATTACAAAAGAACTTAAAGGACAAAGAGAAACCAATTCCTTAAGGATTAAGACTTGATTCCAATCAATTACAAAAGAACTTAAAGACAAGAGAAACCAATTCATTAAGGATTAAGACTTGATTCCAATCAATACCAAAAAGAACTTAAAGGAAAAAGAGAAACCAATTCATTAAGGATTAAGACTTGATTCCAATCAATTACCAAAAGAACTTAAAGGACAAAGAGAAACCAATTCCTCAAGGATTAAGACTTGATTCCAATCAATTAAAAAGAACTTAAAGACAAAGAGAAACCAATTCCTTAAGGATTAAGACTTGATTCCAATCAATGGCAAAAGAACTTAGAAAAGAGAAACCAATTCATTAAGGATTAAGACTTGATTCCAATCAATTACCAAAAGAACTTAAGGAAAAAGAGAAACCAATTCCTTAAGGATTAAGACTTGATTCCAATCAATGGCAAAAGAACTTAAAGACACAAAGAGAAACCAATTCCTTAAGGATTAAGACTTGATTCCAATCAATACCAAAAAGAACTTAGGACAAAGAGAAACCAATTCATTAAGGATTAAGACTTGATTCCAATCAATTACCAAAAGAACTTAAAGGAAAAGAGAAACCAATTCCTTAAGGATTAAGACTTGATTCCAATCAATACCAAAAGAACTTAAAGACAAAGAGAAACCAATTCATTAAGGATTAAGACTTGATTCCAATCAATAAAAAGAACTTAGAGGAAAAGAGAAACCAATTCATTAAGGATTAAGACTTGATTCCAATCAATTACCAAAAGAACTTAAAGGACAAAGAGAAACCAATTCCTCAAGGATTAAGACTTGATTCCAATCAATTACAAAAAGAACTTAAAGACAAAGAGAAACCAATTCATTATGGATTAAGACTTGATTCCAATCAATACAAAAAGAACTAAAGGAAAAAGAGAAACCAATTCATTAAGGATTAAGACTTGATTCCAATCAATTACCAAAAGAACTTAAAGGACAAAGAGAAACCAATTCCTCAAGGATTAAGACTTGATTCCAATCAATATCCAAAAGAACTTAAAGTACAAAGAGAAACCAATTCATTTCGGATTAATATTTGATTCCAATCAATGGCAAAAAGAACTTAAAGGAAAAAGAGAAACCAATTCCTTAAGGATTAAGACTTGATTCCAATCAATGGTCAAAAGAACTTAAGGGACAATGAGAAACCAATTCCTCAAGGATTAAGACTTGATTCCAATCAATGGCAAAAAGAGAAAGAGAATCCAATTCCTTAATGATTAAGACTTGGTTCCAATCAATACCAAAAGAACTTAAAGGAAAAAGAGAAACCAATTCATTAAGGATTAAGACTTGATTCCAATCAATTACCAAAAGAACTTAAAGACAAAGAGAAACCAATTCTTAAGGATTAAGACTTGATTCCAATCAATGGCAAAAGAACTTAAAGACAAAGAGAAACCAATTCATTAAGGATTAAGACTTGATTCCAATCAATACCAAAAGAACTTAAAGGAAAAGAGAAACCAATTCCTTAAGGATTAAGACTTGATTCCAATCAATTACCAAAAGAACTTAAAGGACAAAGAGAAACCAATTCCTTAAGGATTAAGACTTGATTCCAATCAATGGCAAAAGAACTTAAAGGACAAAGAGAAACCAATTCATTAAGGATTAAGACTTGATTCCAATCAATACCAAAAAGAACTAGAGAAAAAGAGAAACCAATTCCTTATGGATTAAGACTCGTTTCCAATCAATTACCAAAAGAACTTAAAGGACAAAGAGAAACCAATTCCTCAAGGATTAAGACTTGATTCCAATCAATGGCAAAAGAACTTAAAAGACAAAGAGAAACCAATTCATTATGGATTAAGACTTGATTCCAATCAATACCAAAAAGAACCTAGAGGAAAAGGAGAAACCAATTCCTTAAGGATTTAGACTTGATTCCAATCAATTACCAAAAGAACTTAAAGGACAAAGAGAAACCAATTCCTCAAGGATTAAGACTTGATTCCAATCAATGGCAAAAAGAACTTAAAGACAAGAGAAACCAATTCATTATGGATTAAGACTTGATTCCAATCAATACCAAAAGAACTAGAGGAAAAGAGAAACCAATTCCTTAAGGATTAAGACTTGATTCCAATCAATTACCAAAAGAACTTAAAGGACAAAGAGAAACCAATTCTCAAGGATTAAGACTTGATTCCAATCAATGGCAAAAGAACTTAAAGACAAAGAGAAACCAATTCATTAAGGATTAAGACTTGATTCCAATCAATACCAAAAGAACTTAAAGGAAAAAGAGAAACCAATTCCTTAAGGATTAAGACTTGATTCCAATCAATTACCAAAAGAACTTAAAGGACAAGAGAAACCAATTCCTTAAGGATTAAGACTTGATTCCAATCAATGGCAAAAGAACTTAAAGACAAAGAGAAACCAATTCATTATGGATTAAGACTTGATTCCAATCAATACCAAAAGAACTAGAGGAAAAGAGAAACCAATTCCTTAAGGATTAAGACTTGAGTTCCAATCAATTACCAAAGAACTTAAAGGACAAAGACAAACCAATTCCTCAAGGATTAAGACTTGATTCCAATCAATGGCAAAAAGAACTTAAAAGATAAAGAGAAACCAATTCATTATGGATTAAGACTTGATTCCAATCAATAACAAAAGAACTAGAGGAAAAAGAGAAACCAATTCCTAAGGATTAAGACTTGATTCCAATCAATTACCAAAAGAACTTAAAGGACAAAGAGAAACCAATTCCTTAAGGATTAATACTTTAGTCTAATCAGACTACCAAAAGAACTTGAAAGACAAAGAGAAACCAATTCATTAAGGATTTGTAGACTTGATTCCAATCAATGGGCAAGTAAAAAAACTAGAGGAAAGAGAGAAACCAATTCCTGTAAGGATTAAGACTTTCTAGATTCCAATCAATTACCAAAAGAATCCTTAACGGACAAAGAGAAACCAATTCCTCAAGGATTTTATGACTTGATTCTAATCAATGGCAAAAAGAACTTCAAAGACCAAGAGAAATCCAATTCATTTTGGATTAAGACTTGATTCCAATCAATACCACAAAAGAAAACTAGAGAGGAAAAAAAGAAACCAATTCCTTAAGGATTAAAACTTAGTTCCAATCAATTACCAAAAGAACTTAAAGGACAATGAGAAACCAATTCCTCAAGGATTAAGACTTGATTCCAATCAATGGCAAAGAACTTAAAAAGACAAAAAGAGAAACCAATTCATTAATGATTAAGACTTGATCTCCATTCACTCCCAAAAAGAAACCTAGAGGAAAAGAGAAACTATAATTCCTTAAGGATTAAGACCTAGCTCCAATCAATTACCAAAAGAACTTAAAGGACAATGAGAAACTAATTCCTCAAGGATTAAGACTTGATTCCAATCAAAGGCAAAAGAACTTAAAAGACAAGAGCTAAAACCAATTCATTTTGGGATAAAGACTTGATTCCAATCAATTTACCGAAATAAGAAACTAGAGGGAAAAAAGAAAAACCAATTCTTAAGGATTAACACTTAGTTCCAATCAATTACCAAAAGAACTTAAAGGACAAAGAGAACCCAATCCCTCAAGGATTAAGACTTGATTCCAATCAATGGCAAAAAGAACATAAAAGACAACGAGAAAACCAATTCATTATGGATTAAGACTTGATTCCAATCAATACCGGTGAAAAGAACCTAAAGTGAAAAAGAGAAACCAATTCCTTAAGCGATTAAGACTTGATTCCAAATCCAATGGCAAAAAGAACTTAAAGGACAAAGAGAAACCAATTCCTCAAGGATTGGGCATACTTGATTCCACCCGCAGTTAACATCAAACATAAAGAGAAACCAATTCATTATGGGATAAAAGACTTGATTCCAATCAAAATCCAAAAGAACCTAGAGGAAAAAGAGAAACCAATTCCTGTAAGGATTAAGACTTAGTTCCAATCAATTACCAAAAGAACTTAAAAGGACAAAGAGAAACTGCAATTCCTCAAGGATTTAGACTTGATCTCCAATCAATGGCAAAAAGAACTTAAAGACACATAGAGAAACCAATTCATTTGTGGATTAAGACTTGATTCCAATCAATTACCAAAAGAACCTAGAAGGACAAAGAGAAACCAATTCCTTAAGGATTAAGACTTAGTTCCAATCAAATTAACCAAAAGAACTTAAAACACCAAGAGAAAACCAATTCCTCAAGGATTAAGACTCTTGATTCCAATCAACGGCAAAAGAACTTTAAAAGACAAAGAGAAACCAATTCATTATGGATTAAGACTCTGATTCCAATCAATACCTAAAAGAAACTGTGAGGATTAAAGAGAAACCAATTCCTTAAGGATTAAACTTGATTCCAATCAATGCAAATGCAAAGAACATAAAAAAGACAAAAGAGAAACCAATTCATTATGGAGAAAGACTTGATTCCAATCAATACCGAAAAGAACTTAAAGGACCAAAGAGAAACCAATTCCTTAAGGATTAAACACTTGTTTCCAATCAATTACCAAAAGAAACTTAAAGGACAAAGATGAAACCAATTCCTCAAGGATTAAGACTTGATTCCAATCAATGGCAAAAAGAACATAAAGGACAAAGAGAAAACCAATTCCTTATGGACAAAAGTACTTGATTCCAACTCAATACTAAAAAGAACTTAAAAGAACCAAGAGTAAACCAATTCATTATGTGATTAAGACTTGATTCCAATCAATTACCAAAAATAACTCCTCGGGAGCAAAAAGAGAAACCAAATTCTTTGTTGATTAATCTAGCTCTGAACATCAATAAAAGAACTTAAAGGACAAGCTGAGAAAACCACTCTCCTCAAAGATTACGCACTTGATTCCTAATCAATTGGCAAAAGAATCTTAAAGTACAAAGAGAAAACCAATTCATTATGGATAAAGACTTGATTCCAATCAATACCAAAAGAAACTAGAGGAAAAAGAGAAACCAATTCCTTAAGTATTTGAAGACTTAGTTCCAATCAATTACCAAAAGAACTTAAAGGACAAAGAGAAACCAATCCTCAAGGATTACAGACTTGATTCCAATCAATTAAGAAAAGAACTTAAAAGACAAAGAGAAACCAATTCATTATGGATAAACACTTGATTCCAATCAATACCGAAAAGAAACTTAAAGTACAAAGAGAAACCAATTCATTACGGACTAAGACTTAGTTCCAACTCAATTACCCAAAGAATCTTAAACTGGACAAAGAGAAACCAATTCCTCAAGGATTAAGACTTGATTCCAATCAATGGCAAAAAAGAACTTAAAAGACAAAGAGAAACCAATTCATTTTGGGATAAAGACTTGATTCCAATCAATACCAAAAAGAACGAGGAAAGGAAAAAAAGAAACCAATCTCCTAAGGATTAACACTCTAGTTCCAACTCAATTACCTAAAAGAACTTAAAGGACAAAAGAGAAACCAATTCCTCAAGGATTAAGACTTGATTCCAATCAATGGCAAAAAAAGAACTTAAAGACACCAAGAGAAACCAATTCATTATAGATTAAGACTCTGATTCCAATCAATACCAAAAAGAACCAACTGTAGAGGAAAAAGAGAAACCAATTTCTTAAGGATTAAGACTTAGTTCCAATCAATTACCAAAAGAACTTTAAAGTTAGACAAAGAGAAACCACTTCCTCACATTCTCAAGGATTATGACTTGATTCCAATCAATGGGCAAAAAAGAACTTAAAAGACAAAGAGAAACCAATTCATTCTACGGATTAAGACTTCGATTCCAATCAATACCGAAAAGAAACTAGAGGACAAAAAGAAACCAATTCCTAAGCTAGATTAACACTTGGGTCCAAATCAATTACCAAAAGAACTTAAAGGACAAAGAGAAACCAATCCTCTTCAGTATTAAGCACTGATTCCAATCAATTAGGGCAAAAGTTAACATTAAAAGACAAAGTATGTAAACCAATTCATTATGGATGTAAGACTTGATTCCAATCAATACCAATTTAAAAGAAACTCGGAGAGAAAAAGAGAAACCAATTCCTTAAGGATTAACACTTGATTCCAATCAATTACCAAAAAGAACTTAAAGGACAAAGAGAAACCAATCCCCTCAGAGGATTAAGACCCGATTCCAATCAATACGGCAAAAAAAGAACATTAAAAGACAAAGAGAAACTAATTCATTATGGATAAAGACTTGATTCCAATCAATACCGAAAAGAAACTAGAGGAAAAAGAGAAACCAATTCTTAAGGATTAAGACTTAGTCTCCAATCAATTACCAAAAGAACTTAAAGGACAAAGAGTAAACCAATTCTCAAGCTGATTATGACTTCGATTCCAATCAATGGCAAAAAGAATCCTAAAATGACAATAGAGAAGCCAATTCATTGTGGGGTTAAGACTTGATTCCAATCAATACCTAAAAGAAACTAGAGGAAAAAAAAAGAAACCAAATCTCCTTAAGGATTAAGCACTTGGCTTCCAATCAATTACCAAAAAGTAATCTTGAAAGGACAAAAGAGAAACCAATCCTCAAGGATTAAGACTTTGATTCCAATCAATTGCAAAAAGAACTTAAAAGACAAAGAGAAACCAATTCATTATGGATTAAGACTTGATTCCAATCAATACCTAAAAGAAACTAGAGGAAAAAGAGAAACCAATTCCTGCTGATTAAGACTTGGCCCAATCAATTACCAAAAGAACTGTTAGCTTATTACAAAGTAGATAACCAACCTCAAGGATTAAGACTTGGGATTCCAATCAATGGCAAAAAGAACTTAAAAGACACCAAGAGAAACCAATTCATTGTAGATTAAGACTTGATTCCAATCAATACCGGTTAAAAGAAACTAGGAGGAAAAAAAAGAAACTAATTTCACCTTAAGGATTAACACTTGATTCCAATCAATTACCAAAAGAACTTAAAGGACAAAGAGAAAACCAATTCCTCAAGGATTAAGACTGGATTCCGATCAATGGCAAATAGAACTTAAAAGACAAAGAGAACCCAATTCATTATGGATAAAGACTTTATTCCAATCAATAACCAAAAGAACCCTGATGGAAAAAGAGAAACCAATTCCTTAAGGCTGATTTCAAGACTTAGCCCAATCAATTACCAAAAGAACTTAGAAGGACAAGGAGAAACCAATTCTCAAGGATTACGACTTGATTCCAATCAATTAAGGCAAAAAGAACTTAAAAGACAAAGAGAAATCCAATTCGATTCTGATGGATAAAGACTTGATTCCAACTCAATAACCAAAAAGAAACTAGAGGAAAAAAGCAAACCAATTCCTTAAGGATTAAGACTTGATTCCAATCAATTACCAAAAGAACTTAAAGGACAAAGAGAAACCAATTCCTCAAGGATTAAGACTTGATTCCAATCAATGGCAAAAAGAACTTAAAAGACAAAGAGAAACCAATTCATTATGTAGATTAAGACTCTGATTCCAATCAATACCTAAAAGAAACTAGAGGAAAAAAGAGAATCCAATTCCTTAAGGATTAAGCACTTAGTTCCAATCAATTACCAAAAGAACTTAAAGGACAAAGCAGAAACCAATTCCTCAAGGATTAAGACTTGATTCCTAATTCAATGGCAAAAGAACTTAAAAGACACCAAGAGAAACCAATTCATGTTTGGATTAAGACTTGATTCCAATCAATACCGAAAAAGAAACAAGAGGAAAAAAAGAAACCAATTCCTTAAGGATTAACACTTAGTTCCAATCAATTACCAAAAGAACTTAAAGGACAAAGAGAAACCAATTCCTTATGGATTAAGACTTGTTTCCAATCAATGGCCAAAAGAACTTAAAAGACAAAGAGTAAACCAATTCATTATGGATTAAGACTTGATTCCAATCAATACCGAAAAGAAACTGTGAGGAAAAAAGAGAAACCAATTCCTTAAGGATTAAGACTTAGTGCCTCCAATCAATTATCAAAAGTTAACTTAAAGGACAAGGAGAAACCAATTCTCAAGGATTTATGACTTGATTCCAATCAATGGCAAAAAGAACTTAAAAGACAAAAGAGAAACCAATTCATTTTTTGGATAAAGACTTGATTCCAATCAATACTGGTACAAAACTAGAGGAAAAAAGAAACCAATTCCTTAAGGATTAAGACTTAGTTCCAATCACCAATAAAAGAATTTAAAGGACAAAGAGAAACCAATTCCTCAAGGATTAAGACCTTGATTCCAATCAATGGCAGTAAAGAACTTAAAAGACAAAGAGAAACCAATTCATTGTAGATTAAGACTTGAGCCTTCCAATACCAATAGAAAACTAGAGGAAAAAAGAGAAACCTCAATTCCCTTAAGGATTAAGACTTTAGTTCCAATCAATTACCAAAAGAACTTAAAGGACAAAGAGAAACCAATTCCTCAAGGACTTAAGTGACTTGATTCCAATCAATGCAGCAAAAAGAACTTAAAAGACACCAAGAGAAACCAATTCATTTTGGATTAAGACTTGATTCCAATCAATACCTAAAAGAAACTAGAGGAAAAAAAGACACCAATTCCTTAAGGATTAACACCAGTCTCAATCAATTACCAAAAGAACTTAAAGGATGTAAAGGTAGAAACCAATTCCTCAAGGATTAAGACTTGATTCCAATCAATGGGCAAAAGAACTTAAAAGACAAAGAGAAACCAATTCATTATGGATAAAAAGACTTGATTCCAACTCATCATACCGGGAAAGAAAACTAGAGGAAAAAGAGAAACCAATTCCTTAAGGGATTAACACTTAGATTCCAACGCCAATTACCAAAAGAACTTAAATCTGACAAAGAGGAAACCAATTCCTCAAGGATTAAGACCTTGATTCCAATCAATGGCAAAAAGTAACTTAAAAAGACAAAGAGAAATCCAATTCGTCATGCATTAAGCACTTTGATTCCAATCAATACCGAAAAGAAACTAGAGGAAAACAAGAAACCAATTCCTTAAGGATTAAGACTTATTTCCAATCAATTACCAAAAGAACTTAACGGACAAAGAGAAACCAATTCCTCAAGGACTTAGACTTGATTCTAATCAATGGCAAATAGAACTTAAAAGACAAAGTTAGAAACCAATTAATTTTGGATTAAGACTTGATTCCAACTAACAATACCAAAAGAAACTAGCAGGAAAAAGAGAAGACCAATTCCTTAAGGGGATTAAGACTTGAGTCCAATCAATTACCAAAAGAACTTAAAGGATAAAGGAGAAAACCAATTCCTCAAGGACTTAAGACTTGATTCCAATCAATGGCAAAAAGAACTTAAAAGACAAAGAGTAAACCAATTGAATATATTAAGACTAGATTCCAATCAATACCAAAAGTTAAACCTAGAGGAAAAAGAGAAACCAATTCCTAAGGATGTAACACTTAAGTCCAATCAATTACCAAGAAGTGAACTTAGAATTTGACAAAGAGAAACCAATTCTCATAGGATTAAGACTTGATTCCAATCACCATGGCAAAAAGAACTTAAATAGACAAAGAGAAACCAATTCATTATAGATTAAGACTATGATTCCAACGTCAATACCAAAAAAGAAAACCATAGGAAAAAGTATGCACCAATTCCTTAAGGATTAAAGACCTTAGGTTCCAATCAATTACCAAAAAGAACTTAAAGGACAAAGAGAAACAATCCTCAAGCGATTAAGACTTGATCTCCAATCAAGTGGCAAAAAGAACTTAAAAGACAAAGAGAAACCAATTGACAATTTTGGATAAAGACTTTATTCCAATCAATACCAAAGTTAGAAACTAGAGGAAAAAAGAAACCAATTCCTTAAGGATTAACACTTAGATTCCAATCAATTACCAAAAGAACTTAATCTGACAAAGAGAAACCAATTCCTCAAGGATTCAGCACTTGATTTCCAATCAATAAGAAAAGAATCCTTGGGGAAAAGACAAAAGAGAACTACCAATTGCCATTGGTGGATAAAGACTTGATTCCAATCAATAACCAAAAAGAAACTAGAGGAAAGAGACGCACCAATTCCTTAAGGATTAAGACTTGACTTCAACCAATTACCAAAAGAACTTAAAGGACAAAGAGAAACCAATTCCTCAAGGATTAAGACTCTGATTCCAATCAATGGCAAAAAGAACTTTAAAAGACAAAGAGAAACCAATTCATTATGGATAAAGACTTGATTCCAATCAATACCAAAAAGAAACTATAGGAAAAAGAGAAACCAATTCCTTAAGCGATTAAGACTTGGCCCAATCAATTACCAAAGTTAACGTAAAGGACAAAGAGAACCCAATTGCTTAAAAATTAAGACTTGATTCCAATAAATGGCAAAAAGAACTTGAAAGACAAAGAGAAACCACTTCATTATTGATCAAGACTTGATTCCAATCAATACCTAAAAGAAACTAGAGGAAAAGATGAAAAGAACCAATTCCTCTTACAAGGATTAAGACTTTCTAGTTCCAATCAATTACCAAAAGAACTTAAAGGACAAAGAGAAACCAATTCCTCAAGGATTAAGACTTGATTCCAATCAATGGCAAAAAAAGAACTTAAAGACCAAGAGAAACCAATTCATTATGGATAAAAGACTTGATTCCAATCAATACCAAAAGAACCAAAGAGGAAAAGAGAAGTCCAATTCCTGTAAGGACAAGACTTAGTTCCAATCAATTACCAAAAAAGAACTTAAAGGACAAAGAGAAACCAATTCCTCAAGGACTTACAAGACTTGATTTCAATCAATGGCCAAAAGAACTTAAAGAACAAAGAGAAACCAATTCATTTTGGATAAAGACTTGATTCCAATCAATGCCGAAAATAAACTAGAGGAAAAAAAGAAACCAATTCCTTAAGGATTAGCACTTAGTTCCAATCAATTACCAAAAAAGAAACCATAGGAAAAGATTTACTAATCCTTATGATTAATACTTTATTCAATCAATTACCAAAAGAACTTAAAGGACAAAGAGAAACCAATTCCTCAAGGAGCTGTAGACTTGATTCCAATCAATGGCAAAGAACTTAAAAGACAAAGAGAAACCAATTCATTTTGGATTAAGCACTTGATTCCAATCAATACCAAAAAGAAACTAGAGGAAAAGAGAAACCAATTTCCTTAAGGATTAAGACTTAGTTCCAATCACATTACCAAAAGAACTTAGTGGACGAAAGAGAAACCAATTCCTCAAGGACTTAAGACTTCGATTCCAATCAATGGCAAAAAGAACTTAAAAGACAAAGAGAAACCAATTCATTGTAGATTAAGACTTGATCTCCAATCAATACTCAAAAGAAACTAGGAGGAAAAAGATTGCACCAATTCCTTAAGGATTCAAGACTTAGCCTCCAATCAATTACCAAAAGAACTACTAAAGGACAAAGAGAAACCAATCCCTCAAAGGATTAAAGACTTGATTCCAATCAATGGCAAAAGAACTTAAAAGACAAAGAGAAACCAATTCATTTGTAGGATTAAGACTTGATTCCCCAATCAATACCTAAAAAGAAACTAGAGGAAAAGAGAAACCAATTCCTTAAGGATTAACACTTAGTTCCAATCAATAATTTACCAAAAGAACTTAAAGGACAAAGAGAAACCAATTCCTCAAGGATGTAAGACTTGATCTCCAAATCAATGGCAAAAAGTGAGAACTTAAAAGCACATAGAGAACCCAATTCATTGTGGATTAAGACTTGATTCCAATCAATACCGAAAAGAAACTAGAGGAAAAAAAGAAACCAATTCCTTAAGGATTAACACTTAGTTCCAATCAATTACCAAAAGATCTTAAATGACAAAGAGAAACCAATTCCACACGGATTAAGACTTGATTCCAATCAATGGCCAAAAGAACATAAATGACAAAGAGGAAACCAATCTATTTGACAAAGACTCTGATTCCTAATCAATAATTCCGAAAGAGAAACTAGAGGGAAAAAAGAAACCAATTCCTTGGGCTGGACAATTAATTTTAGTTCCAATCAATTACTAAAAGAACTTAAAGGACAAAGAGAAACCAATTCCTCAAGCGATTAAGACTTGATTCCTAATCAATGGCAAAAAGAACTTAAAAGAACACAAAGAGAAACCAATTCATTGTAGATTAAGACTTGACTCCAATCAATACCGAAAAAGAAACTAGAACTTAAAAAAAAGAAACCACAATTCCTTAATGACAAGACTTGATTCCAATTCAATTACCAAAAGAATCTTAAAGGACAAAGAGAAACCAATTTCTCAAGGATTAAGACTTGATTCCAATCAATGGCAAAAGAACTTATAAAAGACAAAAAGAGAAACCAATTCGCTTAAGGATAAAGACTTGATTCCAATCAATACCAAAAAGAAACCATAGAAGGACAAAGATGCACCAATTCCTTAAGCTGATTTCTAATACACTTAGTTCCAATCAATTACCAACAAAAGAACTTAAAGTTTACTAAAAAGTTAGAAACCAATTCCTCAAGGATGTAGACTTGATTCCAATCAATGGCTGCAAAAGAACTTAAAGGACAAAGAGAAACCAATTCATTGTGGATTAAGACTTGATTCCAAAATCAATACCGAAAGAATCTGAGAGGAAAAAGAAACCAATTCCTTAAGGGATTAACACTTAGTTCCAATCAATTACCAAAAGAATCTTAAAGGACAAAGAGAAATCCAATTCCTCAAGGATTAAGACCTCGATTCCAATCAATGGCAAAAAGAACTATAAAAGACAAAGAGAAATCCACTATTCGTTGTAGATGCAAAGACTTTGATTCCAATCAATACCCCAAAAAGAAACTTAGGAAGGAAAAAAAGAAACCAATTCCTTAAGGACAATTAAGACTTAGTTCAATCAATTACCAAAAGAACTTAAAGGACAAAGAGAAACCAATTCCTCAAGGACTTAGACTTGATTCTAATCAACGGCCAAAAGAACTTAAAGAACAAAGAGAAACCAATTCATCAAGGATTAAGACTTGATTCCAATCATCACCAAAAGAAACTAGAGGAAAAAAGAAACCAATTCCTTAAGGATTAAGAGACTTGATTCCACCCAATTACCAAAAGAACTTAAAGGACAAAGAGAAACCAATTCCTTCAAGTGATTAACACTTGACTTCCAATCAATTACCAAAAGAACTTAAAGGACAAAAGAGAAACCAATCCCTCAAGGGGATTAAGACCTTTGATTCCAATCAATGGCCAAAAGAACTTAAAGGACAAAGAGAAACCACCATTCATTTGGATTAAGACTTGATTCCAATCAATTACCAAAGAACTTAAAGGACAAAGAGAAACCAGTAATTCCTTAAGGATTAAGACTTGATTCCAATCAATTACCAAAAGAATTTAAAAGACAAAGTTAGTAAACCACCATTCTCAAGGAATAAAGACTTGATTCCAATCAATACTAAAAGAAACTATAAAGACACCAAGAGAACCACCACCCTGGGCTGATTAAGACTTGTTTCAATCAATTACCAAAAGAAAACTTAACTAGGACAAAGACAGAACCAATTCCTCAAGGATTAAGACTTGATTCCAATCAATTACAAAAAGAACTTAAGGACAAAGAGGAAACCAATTCATTAAGTATTAAGACTTGATTCCAATCAATACCAAAAGAAACATTTAGCGACAAAGTTACAAACCAATTCCTTACGGGATTAAGACTTGATTCCAGATCAATAAATTTAAAAGAAACTTAAAGGAAACAAAGAGAAACCAATCCTCCTTAAGGATTAAGACTTGATTCCAATCAATTACCAAAAGAACTTAAAGGACAAAAGAGAAACCAATTCATGTAAGGATTAAGACTTTGATTCCAATCAATGGCAAAAAGAAGTAAAGACACAAGAGAATCCAATCTCCTTAAGGATTTAAGACTTGATTCCAATCAATTACCTGGGAAAAGAACTTAAAGGACAAAGAGAAACCAATTCCTTAAGGATTAAGACCTAGATTCCAATCAATTACCAAAAGAACTTAAATGACAAAGAGAAACCAATTCCTCAAGGATTAAGACTTGATTCCAATCAATGGCAAAAAGAACTTAAAGGACAAAGTTAGAAACCAATTCCTTAAGGATTAAGACTTGATTCCAATCAATTACCAAAAGAAACTTAAAGGACAAAAGAGAAACCAATTCCCTTAAGAGATTACTCACAAGACTTGATTCCAATCAATTACAAAGTTAACTTAAAGGACAAAGAGAAACCAATTCGCTGTAAGCCGATTAAGACTTGATTCCAATCAATTACCAAAAGAAACTGTAAAGACACCAAGAGAAACCAATTCCTTAAGGATTTTAAGACTTGATTCCAATCAATTACCAAAAAGAAACTAAAGGACAAAGAGAAACCAACTCCCAAGGATTGAAGACTTAGTTCCAATCAATTACCAAAAGAACTTAATCTGCATACAAAGAGAAACTAATTCCTCAAGGATAAAGACTTGATTCCAATCAATGGCAAAAAGAACTTAAAGGAAAAGAGAAACCAATTCCTGTAACGATTAAGACCTTGATTCCAATCAATTACCAAAAGAAAACTTAAAGGAAAAAGACGTACTCAATTCCTTAAGGATTAACACTTGGCCCAATCAATTACCAAAAGAACTTAAAGGACAAAGAGAAACCAACCTTCTCAAGGATTAAGACTCGATTCCAATCAATGGCAAAAGAACTTGTGTTAAAAGACAAAGAGAAACTAATTCATTATGGATAAAGACTTGATTCCAATCAATACCTAAAAGAAACAGAGGAAAAAGAGAAACCAATTCCTTAAGGATTAAAAGACTTGGCCCAATCAATTACCAAAAGAACTTAAAGGACAAAGAGAAACCAATTCCTCAAGGACTTAGACTTGATTCCAATCATCTACAAAAAAAGAACATAAAAGACAAAGAGAACCACCAATTCCTACAGATTAAGGATTAAGACTTGATTCCAATCTCAATACAAAAATAACTAGAGGAAAAGAGAAACCAATTCCTTAAGGATTAACACTTAGTTCCAATCAATTTCAGCCAAAAGAACATTAAAGGACAAAGAGAAACCAACTTCCTCAAGGATTAAGACTTGATTCCAATCAATGGCAAAAGAACTTAAAAGACAAAAGAGAAACCAATTCATTCGGGATAAAGACTTCTGATTCCAATCAATACCTAAAAGAAACCAGAGGAAAAAGAGAAACCAATTCTCTTGGCTGGATTAAGACTTAGCCTCCAATCAATTACCAAAAGAACTTAAAGGGACAAAGGAGAAACCAATTCCTGTTAGATTAAGACTTGATTCCAATCAATGGCAAAAAAGAACTGCCACAAAAGCATAAAGAGAAACCAATTCATTATGGATTAAGACTTGATTCCAATCTCAATACCAAAAAGAAACTAAGAGAAAAAGATGAAACCAATTCCTTTAAGGATTAAGACTTGATTCCAATCAATTACCAAAAGAACTTAAAGGACAAAGAGAAACCAATTCCCCAAGGATTAAGACCTCTGATCTCCAATCAATGGCAAAAAGAACTTAAAAGACAAAGAGAAACCAATTCATTTTGCATAAAGACTTTGATTCCAATCAATGACCAAAAGAAACTTTAGAGGAAAAAGAGAAACCAATTCCCTAAGGATTAAGCACTTAGTTCCTAATCAATTACCAAAAGAATCATAAAGCGACAAAGCAGAAACCAATTCCTCAAGGATTAAGACTTGATTCCAATCAATGCAAAAAGAAACTTAAAAGACAAAGAGAAACCAATTCATTAATGATTAAGACTTGATTCCAATCTATCACCGAAAAGAAACTGTAGAGGAAAAAGAGAAACCAATTCCGCTAACGATTAAGACTTAGTTCCAATCAATTACCAAAAGTTAACTTAAAGGACAAAGAGAAACCAATTCCTCAAGGATTAAGACCTTGATTCCAATCAATGGCAAAAAGTTAACTTAAAAGACATTCAAGAGAAACCAATTCTTTGTAGATTAAGACTTGATTCCAATCAATACCTAAAAGAAACTATAGGAAAAAAGATGTGACTAATTCCCTTAAGGATTAACACTTGATTCCAATCTAATTACCAAAAGAACTTATAGGACAAAGAGAAACCAACTTCCTCAAGGATTAAGACTCTGATTCCAATCCAATACAAAAAGAACTTAAAAAGACAAGAGAAACCAATTCATTGGTGGATTACAAAGACTTGATTCCAATGGTCAACTACCTAAAAGAACCTAGGGAGGAAAAAAAGAGAAACCAAGTCCCTTGGTAAAGATTAAGACTTGATTCCAATCAATTACCAAAAGAACTTGGGAAAAGGACAAAGAGAAACCACCCTCAAGGATTATGACTTGATTCCAATCAATGGCAAAAAAGAACTTAGTAAAACACAAAGAGAAACCAATTCATTGTAGATTAAGCACTCTTGATTCCATTCAATACCAAAAGAAACTAGAGGAAAAAGAGAAACCAATTCCTTAAGGATTAAGCCTTTAGTTCCAATCAATTACCAAAAGAACTTAAAGGACAAGATTAGAAACCAATTCCACATTCAAGAAAGATTAAGACTCTGATTCCAATCAATGGCAAAAAGAACTTTAAAAGACAAAAGAGCTAAACCAATTCATTTTCGTGGATGCAAGACTTGATTCCAATCAATAATTTAAAAGAACTTAAAGGAACAAAGAGAAACCAATTCCTTTAAGGATTAAGACTTGGGATTCCCAATCAATGGCAAAAGTTAATCCAAAGCGACAAAGAGAAACCAATTCCTCAAGCGACAGACTTCATTCCAATCAAATACCGAAAGTTAACATCAAGGACAAAGAGAAACCAATTCCTTTATGGATTAAGACTTGATTCCAATCAATTACCAAAAGAACTTAAAGGACAAAGAGAAAACCAATTCTCAAGGATTAAGCACTTATTCCAATCAATTACAAAAAGAACTTAAAAGGACAAAGAGAAACCAATTCATTTTGGAGCAGTCATGACTTGATTCCAATCAATACCAATTTAAGAACTTAAAGAACACCAAGAGAAACCAATTCATTAAGGATTAAGACTTGATTCCAACTGTCAATGTTACCAAAAAAGAACTTAAAGGACAAAGAGAAACCAATTCCTTCAAGCAGATTAAGACTCTAGTTCCAACTCAATTACCAAAAGAACTTAAAGGACAAAGGAGAAACCAATTCCTCAAGGATTAAGACTTGATTCCAATCAACAATTTGGGCAAAAGAAACTTGTAAAGATCAAGAGAAACCAATTCATTAAGGATTAAGACTCTGATTCCAACTTCAATTACCAAAAGTTAACTCCTAAATGGACAAAGAGAAACCAATTCCTCAAGGATTAAGACTTAGTTCCAATCAATTACAAAAAGAACTTAAAGGACAAAAGAGAAACCAATCTATTCCTCAAGATTAAGACTTGATTCCAATCAATACCAAAAAAAGAAATTTAAAAGACAGAGTAAACCAATTCATTATGGATTAAGACTTGACTTCCAATCAATACCGAAAGAACTGTAAAGGAAAAAGAGAAACCAATTCCTTTAAGGATTAACACTTAGTTCCAATCAATTACCAAAAGAACTTAAAGGACAAAGAGAAACCAATCCCTCAAGGATTTAATGACTTGATTCCAATCAATGGCAAAGAAGTAACTTAAAAAGACAAAGAGAAAACCAATTCATTATGGATAAAGACTTGATTCCAATCAATACCTCTAAAAGAAACTAGAAGGAAAAAAGAAAAGAAACCAAATTTCCTTAAGGATTAACACTTAGTTCCAATCAATTTACTAAAAGAACTTAAAGGACAAAGTAGAAACCAATCCCTCTTAAGGATTAAGACTTGATTCCAATCAATGGCAAAAAGAAAACATAAAAGACAAAGAGAAACCAATTCATTATGGATTAAGACCTTGATTCCAATCAATACCGAAAAGAAACTAGAGGGAAAAAGAGAAACTCAATTCCTTAAGGATTAAGACTTAGTTCCAACTCAAATTACCAAAAGAAACTTAAAGGACAAAGAGAAAACCAATTCTCAAGGATTTGGGATTTGATTCCAATCAATGGCAAAAAAGAACTTAAAAGACAAAGAGAAATCTAATTCATTTTGGATTAAGACTTGATTCCAATCAATACCGTAAAAGAAACTAGAGGAAGAAAAGAAAACCAATTCCTTAAGGATTACACACTTAGATTCCAATCAATTACCAAAAGAACTTAAAGGAGACAAAGAGAAACCAATTCCTGGCAAGGATTAAGACTTGATTCCAATCAATGGCAGAAAAAAAAAAAAAGAACATTAAAAGACAAAGAGAAACCACCATTCATTATGGATAAAGACTTGATTCCAATCAATACCGAAAAGAAACTGTAGGAAAAAGAGAAACCAATTCCTTACAGGATTAAGACTTAGATTCCAATCTAATTACCTAAAGAACGAAGGACAAAGAGAAACCAATTCTCAAGGATTAAGACTTGATTCCAATCAATGGCAAAAAGGAAGTTAAAGTGTACAAAGAGGAAAAGTCACCAATTCATTATGGATTAAGACTTTGATTCCAATCAATAATCCAAAAAGAAAACTAGAGGAAGAAAAGAAAACCAATTCTTGTAAGGATTAAGACTTAGTCTCCAATCAATTACCAAAAGAACTTAAAGGACAAAGAGAAACCAATTCCTCTAAGGATTAAGACTTGATTCCAAAATCAATGGCAAAAAGAACATTAAAAGACAAAGAGAAAACCAATTCATTATGGATAAAAGACTTGATTCCAATCAATACCGAAAAGAAACTAGAGGAAAAAAAGAAGAACCAATTCCTTAAGGATTAAGACTCCTCAGTTCCAATCAATTACCAAAAGAACTTAAAGGACAAAGCTAAACCAATTCCTCAAGGATTAAGACTTGATTCCAATCAATGGCAAAAAGATACATTAAAGACAAAGAGAACCACCTCAAAGATTCTCATTACTGATTAAAGACTTGATTCCAATCAATACCCTAAAAGAAACTAGAGGACAAAGATGAAAACCACCATTCCTTAAGGATTAAGACTTAGTTCCAATCAATTACCAAAAGAACTTAAAGGACAAAGAGAAACCAATCCTCAAGGATTAAGACTTGATTCCAATCAATGGCAAAAGAACTTAAAAGACAAAGAGAAACCAATTCATTATGGATAAAGACTTGATTCCAATCAATACCAAAAGAAACTAGAGGAAAAGAGAAGCCATTTTCTTAAGGATTAACACTTAGTTCCAATCAATTACCAAAAGAACTTAAAGGACAAAGAGAAACCAATTTCTCAAGGATTAAGACTTGCTTCCAATCAATGGCAAAAGAACTTAAAGACAAAGAGAAACCAATTCATTATGGATTAAGACTTGATTCCAATCAATACCAAAAAGAAACTAGAGGAAAAAAAGAAACCAATTCCTTAAGGATTAACACTTAGTTCCAATCAATTACCAAAAGAACTTAAAGGACAAAGAGAAACCAATTCCTCAAGGATTAAGACTTGATTCCAATCAATGGCCAAAAGAACTTAAAGAACAAAGAGAAACCAATTCATTGTAGATTAAGACTTGATTCCAATCAATACCAAAAAGAACCTAGAGGAAAAAGAGAAACCAATTCCTTAAGGATTAAGTCTTACTTCAATTCAATTACCAAAAGATCTTAAACGACGAAGAGAAACCAATTCCTCAAGGATTAAGACTTGATTCCAATCAATGGCAAAAAGAACTTAAAAGACAAAGACAAACCAATTCATTATAGATTAAGACTTCAATCCATTCAATACCAAAAAGAACCTAGAGGAAAAAGAGAAACCAATTCCGCAAGGATTAAGACTTAGTTCCAATCAATTACCAAAAGAACTTAAAGGACGAAGAGAAACCTATTCCACAAGGATTAAGACTTGATTCCAATCAATGGCAACAGTACTTAAAGGACAAAAAGAAACCAATTCATTATAGATTAAGGCTTGTTTCCAATCAATACCATAAAGAAACTAGAGGAACTGACAAACCAATTCCTTAAGGATTAACACTTAGTTCCAATCAATTACCAAAAGAACTTAAAGGACAAAGAGAAACCAATCCCTCAAGGATTAAGCCTTATTCCAATCAATGGCAAAAAGAACTTAAAAGAATAAAGAGAAACCAGTTCATTAAGGATAAAGACTTGCATTCAATCAATATCCAAAAGAACCAGGAGGAAAAAGAGAAACCAATTCCTTAAGGATTAACACTTAGTTCCAATCAATTACCAAAAGAACTTAAAGGACAAAGAGAAACCAATTCCTCAAGGATTAAGACTTGATTCCAATCAATGGCAAAAAGAACTTAAAAGACAAAGAGAAACCAATTCATTATAGATTAAGACTTGATTCCAATCAATACCAAAAGAACTCGAGGAAAAAGAGAAACCAATTCCTTAAGGATTAACACTTAGTTCCAATCAATTACCAAAAGAACTTAAAGGACAATGAGAAACCAATTCCTCAAGGATTAAGACTTGATTCCAATCAATGGCAAAAAGAACTTAAAGACAAGAGAGAAACCAATTCATTGTAGATTAAGACTTGATTCCAATCAATACCAAAAAGAACTAGAGGAAAAAGACAAACCAATTCCTTAAGGATTAAGACTTAGTTCCAATCAATTACCAAAAGAACTTAAAGGACAAAGAGAAACCAATTCCTCAAGGATTAAGACTTGATTCCAATCAATGGCAAAAATAACTTAAAAGACAAAGAGAAACCAATTCATTTTGGATAAAGACTTGATTCCAATCAATACCAAAAAAGAAACTAGAGGAAAAAAACAAACCAATTCCTTAAGGATTAACACTTAGTTCCAATCAATTACCAAAAGAACGTAAAGGACAAAGAGAAACCAATTCCTCAAGGATTTAGACTTGATTCCAATCAATGGCAAAAAGAACTTAAAGGACAAAGAGAAACCAATTCATTATGGATAAAGACTTGATTCCAATCAATACCAAAAGAACTAGAGGAAGAAGACAAACCAATTCCTTAAGGATTAAGACTTAGTTCCAATCAATTACCAAAAGAACTTAAAGGACAATGAGAAACCAATTCTCAAGGATTATGACTTGATTCCAATCAATGGCAAAAAGAAGTAAAAAGACAGAGAAACCAATTCATTCTGGATTAAGACTTGATTCCAATCAATACCAAAAGAAAACTAGAGGAAAAAGAAACCAATTCCTAAGGATTAACACTTAGTTCCAATCAATTACCAAAAGAACTTAAAGGACAAAGAGAAACCAACCCTCAAGGATTAAGACTTGATTCCAATCAATGGCAAAAGAACTTAAAAGACAAAGAGAAACCAATTCATTATGGATAAAGACTTGATTCCAATCAATTACCAAAAGAAACTAGAGGAAAAGAGAAACCAATTCCTTAAGGATTAACACTTAGTTCCAATCAATTGCCAAAAGAACTTAAAGGACAAAGAGAAACCAATTCCTCAAGGATTAAGACTCTGATTCCAATCAATGGCAAAAAGAACTTAAAAGACAAAGAGAAACCAATTCATTATGGATAAAGACTTGATTCCAATCAATACCAAAAGAACTCAGAGGAAAAGAGAAACCAATTCCTTAAGGATTAAGACTTAGTGCCAATCAATTACCAAAAGAACTTAAAGGACAAGGAGAAACCAATTCCTCAAGGATTATGACTTGATTCCAATCAATTGCCAAAGAACTTAAAGGATGAAGAGAAACCAATTCCTCATGGATAAAGACTTGATTCCAATCAATACCGAAAAGAAACTAGAGGAAAAAAAGAAACCAATTCCTTAAGGATTAAGACTTAGTTCCAATCAATTACCAAAAGAACTTAACGGACAAAGAGAAACCAATTCCTCAAGGATTAAGACATGCATCCAATCAATCGCCAAAAGAACATAAAGACAAAGAGAAACCAATTCATTGTAGATTAAGACTTGATTCCAATCAATACCAAGATGAACCTAGAGGAAAAAGACAAACCAATTCCTTAAGGATTAACACTTAGTTCCAATCAATTACCAAAAGAACTTAAAGGACAAAGAGAAACCAATCCCTCAAGGATTATGACTTGATTCCAATCAATGGTAAAAAGAACTTAAAATACCAAGAGAATCCAATTCATTATAGATTAAGACTTGATTCCAATCAATACCAAAAATAACCTGGAGGAAAAAGAGAAACCAATTCCTTAAGGATTAACACTTAGTTCCAATCAATTACCAAAAGAACTTAAAGGACAAGGAGAAACCAATTCCTCAAGGATTATGACTTGATTCCAATCAATGGCAAAAAGAACTTAAAAGACAAAGAGAAACCAATTCATTATGGATTAAGACTTCATTCCAATCGATAAGAAGAAGAACTGACCGGAAAAAGAGAAACCAATTCCTTGAAGATTAACACTAAGTTCCAATCAATTACCAAAAGAACTTAAAGGACAAAGAGAAACCAATCCCTCAAGGATTAAGACTTGATTCCAATCAATGGCAAAAAGAACATCAAAGACAAAGAGAAACCAATTCATTATGGATAAAGACTTGATTCCAATCAATACCGAAAAGAAACTAGAGGAAAAAGAGAAACCAATTCCTTAAGGATTAAGACTTACTTCCAATCAATTACCAAAAGAACTTAAAGGACAAAGAGAAACGAATTCCTCAAGGATTGAGACTTGATTCCAATCACTGAAAAAATGAACTTCAAAGACAAAGAGAAACCAATTCGTTATGGATTAAGGCTTGATTCCATTCAATACCAAAAGGAACTTAGAGGAAAAAGAGAAACCAATACCTTAAGGATTGAGACTTAGTTCCAATCAAAAACCAAAAGAAGTAAAAAGACATAGAGAAACCAATCCCTCAAGGATTAAGACTTGATTCCAATCAATGGCAAAAAGAACTTAAAAGACAAAGAGAAACCAATTCATTATGGATAAAGACTTGATTCCAATCAATACCAAAAATAACCTGGAGGAAAAAGAGAACCCAATTCCTTAAGGATTAAGACTTAGTTCCAATCAATTACCAAAAGAACTTAAAGGACAATGAGAAACCAATTCCTCAAGGATTAAGACTTGATTCCAATCAATGGCAAAATAACTTAAAAGACATAGAGAAACCAATTCATTATGGATTAAGACCTGATTCCAATCAATACCAAAAGAAACTAGAGGAAAAAAAGAAACCAATTCCTTAAGGATTAACACTTAGTTCCAATCAATTACCAAAAGAACTTAAAGGACAAAGAGAAACTAATCGCTCAAGGATTAAAATTTGATTCCAATCAGTGGCAAAAAGAACTTAAAAGACAAAGAGAAACCAATTCGTTATGGATAAAGACTTGATTCCAATCAATACCGAAAAGAAACTAGAGGAAAAAAAAAAACCAATTCCTTAAGGATTAACACTTAGTTCCAATCAATTACCAAAAGAACTTAAAGGACAAAGAGAAACCAATTCCTCAAGGATTAAGACTTGATTCCAATCAATGGCAAAAAGAACTTAAAAGACAAAGAGAAACCAATTCATTATGGATAAAGACTTGATTCCAATCAATACCAAAAATACCTGGGAGGAAAAAGTGAAACCAATTCCTTAAGGATTAAGACTTAGTTCCAATCAATTACCAAAAGAACTTAAAGGACAAGGAGAAACCAATTCTCAAGGATTATGACTTGATTCCAATCAATGGCAAAAAAAACTTAAAAGACAAAGAGAAACCAATTCATTATGGATAAAGACTTGATTCCAATCAATACCGAAAGGAAACTAGAGGAAAAAAAAAAACCAATTCCTTAAGGATTAACACTTAGTTCCAATCAATTACCAAGAGAACTTAAAGGACAAAGATAAACCAATTCCTCAAGGATTAAGACTTGATTCTAATCAATGGCAAAAGAACTTAAAGACACCAAGAGAAACCAATTCATTGTAGATTAAGACTTGATTCCAATCAATACCAAAAGAAACAAGAGAAAAAGACGAACCCAATTCCTTAAGGATTACCACTTAGTTCCAATCAATTACCAAAAGAACGTAAAGGACAAAGAGAAACCAATTCCTCAAGGATTAAGACTTGATTCCAATCAATGGCAAAAAGAACTTAAAAGACAAAGAGAAACCAATTCATTATGGATAAAGACTTGATTCCAATCAATACCAAAAAGAAACTAGAGGAAAAAAAGAAACCAATTCCTTAAGGATTAACACTTAGTTCCAATCAATTACCAAAAGAACTTAAAGGACAAAGAGAAACCAATCCATCAAGGATTAAGACTTGATTCCAATCAATGGCAAAAAGAACATCAAAGACAAAGAGAAACCAATTCATTATGGATAAAGACTTGATTCCAATCAATTCCAAAAAGAACCTAGACAAAAAGAGAAACCAATTCCTTAAGGATTAACACTTAGTTCCAATCAATTACCAAAAGATCTTAAAGGACAAAGAGAAGCCAATTCCTCAAGGATTAAGACTTGATTCCAATCAATGGCAAAAAGAACTTAAAAGACAAAGAGAAACCAATTCATTTTGGATAAAGACTTGATTCCAATCAATACCGAAAAGAAACTAGAGGAAAAAAGTAAACCAATTCCTTAAGGATTAACACTTAGTTCCAATCAATTACCAAAAGAACTTAAAGGACAAAGAGAAACCAATTCCTCAAGGATTTAGACTTGATTCTAATCAATGGCAAAAAGATCTTCAAAGACATAGAGAAGCCAATTCATTGTGGGTTAAGACTTGATTCCAATCAATACCAAAAAAAAACTAGAGGAAAAAGACAAACCAATTCCTTAAGGATTAACACTTAGTTCCAATCAATTACCAAAAGAACTTAAAGGACAAAGAGAAACCAATCCCTCAAGGATTAAGACTTGATTCCAATCAATGGCAAAAAGAACTTAAAAGACAAAGAGAAACCAATTCATTATGGATAAAGACTTGATTCCAATCAATGGCCAAAAGAAACTAGAGGAAAAAATGAAACCAATTCCTTAAGGATTAACACTTAGTTCCAATCAATTACCAAAAGAACTTAAAGGACAAAGAGAAACCAATCCCTCAAGGATTAAGACTTGATTCCAATCAATGGCAAAAAGAACATCAAAGACAAAGAGAAACCAATTCATTATGGATAAAGACTTGATTCTAATCAATACCAAAAATAACCTCGGAGGAAAAGGAGAAACCAATTCCTTAAGGATTAAGACTTGCTTCCAATCAATTACCAAAAGAACTTAAAGGACAAAGAGAAACCAATTCCTCAAGGATTATGACTTGATTCCAATCAATGGCAAAAAGAACTTAAAAGACAAAGAGAAACCAATTCATTCTGGATAAAGACTTGATTCCAATCAATACCGAAAAGAAACTAGAGGAAAAAAAAAAACCAATTCCTTAAGGATTAAGACTTAGTTCCAATCAATTACCAAAAGAACTTAAAGGACAAAGAGAAACCAATCCCTCAAGGATTAAGACTTGATTCCAATCAATGGCAAAAAGAACTTAAAAGACAAAGAGAAACCAATTCATTTTGGAATAAGACTTGATTCCAATCAATGGCCAAAAGAAACTAGAGGAAGAAAAGAAACCAATTCCTTAAGGATTAACACTTAGTTCCAATCAATTACCAAAAGAACTTAAAGGACAAAGAGAAACCAATCCCTCAAGGATTAAAATTTCATTCCAATCAATGGCAAAAAGAACTTAAAAGACAAAGAGAAACCAATTCATTATGGATAAAGACTTGATTCCAATCAACACCAAAAAGAAACTAGAGGAAAAAAAGAAACCAATTCCTTAAGGATTAACACTTAGTTCCAACCAATTACCAAAAGAACTTAAAGGACAAAGAGAAACCAATCCCTCAAGGATTAAGACTTGATTCCAATCAATGGCAAAAAGAACATCAAAGACAAAGAGAAACCAATTCATTATGGATAAAGACTTGATTCCAATCAATACCAAAATTAACCTGGAGGAAAAAGACAAACCAATTCCTTAAGGATTAAGACTTAGTTCCAATCAATTACCAAAAGAACTTAAAAGACAAGGAGAAACCAATTCCTCAAGGATTATGACTTGATTCCAATCAATGGCAAAAAGAACTTAAAAGACAAAGAGAAACCAATTCATTCTGGATAAAGACTTGATTCCAATCAATACCAAAAATAACCTGGAGCAAAAAGAGAAACCAATTCCTTAAGGATTAAGCCTTAGCTTCAATCAATTACCAAAAGAACTTAAAGGACAAGGAGAAACCAATTCCTCAAGGATTATGACTTGATTCCAATCAATGGCAAAAAGAAGTAAAAAGACATAGAGAAGCCAATTCATTGTGGATTAAGACTTGATTCCAATCAATACCGAAAAGAAACTAGAGGAAAAAAGGAAACCAATTCCTTAAGGATTAACACTTAGTTCCAATCAATTACCAAAAGAACTTAAAGGACAAAGAGAATCCAATTCCTCAAGGATTAAAATTTCATTCCAATCAATGGCAAAAGAACTTAAAAGACAAAGAGAAACCAATTCATTATGGATAAAGACTTGATTCCAATCAACACCTAAAAGAAACTAGAGGAAAAAAAGAAACCAATTCCTTAAGGATTAACACTTAGTTCCAACCAATTACCAAAAGAACTTAAAGGACAAAGAGAAACCAATCCCTCAGGGATTAAGACTTGATTCCAATCAATGGCCAAAGAACATCAAAGACAAAGAGAAACCAATTCATTATGGATAAAGACTTGATTCCAATCAATACCAAAAATAACTAGAGGAAAAAGAGAAACCAATTCCTTAAGGATTAAGACTTAGTTCCAATCAATTACCAAAAGAACTTAAAAGACAAGGAGAAACCAATTCCTCAAGGATTATGACTTGATTCCAATCAATGGCAAAAAGAACTTAAAAGACAAAGAGAAACCAATTCATTCTGGATAAAGACTTGATTCCAATCAATACCAAAAATAACCTGGAGCAAAAAGAGAAACCAATTCCTTAAGGATTAAGCCTTAGCTCCAATCAATTACCAAAAGAACTTAAAGGACAAGGAGAAACCAATTCCTCAAGGATTATGACTTGATTCCAATCAATGGCAAAAAGAAGTAAAAAGACATAGAGAAGCCAATTCATTCTGGATTAAGACTTGATTCCAATCAATACCGAAAAGAAACTAGAGGAAAAAAAGCAACCAATTCCTTAAGGATTAACACTTAGTTGCAATCAATTACCAAAAGAACTTAAAGGACAAAGAGAAACCAATCCCTCAAGGATTAAAATTTGATTCCAATCAATGGCAAAAGAACTTTAAGACAAAGCGAAACCAATTCATTTTGGATAAAGACTTGATTCCAATCAATACCGAAAAGAAACTAGAGGAAAAAAAGAAACCAATTCCTTAAGGATTAACACTTAGTTCCAACCAATTGCCAAAAGAACTTAAAGGACAAAGAGAAACCAATCCCTCAAGGATTAAGACTTGATTCCAATCAATGGCAAAAAGAACATCAAAGACAAAGAGAAACCAATTCATTATGGATAAAGACTTGATTCCAATCAATACCAAAATAACTAGAGGAAAAAGAGAAACCAATTCCTTAAGGATTAAGACTTAGTTCCAATCAATTACCAAAAGAAGTTAAAGACAAGACAAGGAGAAACCAATTCAAGGATTATTATGACTTGATTCCAATCAATGGCAAAAAGAACTTAAAAGACAAAGAGAAACCAATTCATTATGGATAAAGACTTGATTCCAATCAATACCGAAAAGAAACTAGAGGAAAAAGAGAAACCAATTCCTTAAGGATTAAGACTTAGTTCCAATCAATTACCAAAAGAACTTAACGGACAAAGAGAAACTAATTCCTCAAGGACTTAGACTTGATTCTAATCAATGGCAAAAAGAACTTAAAACCCCAAGAGAAACCAATTCATTGTAGATTAAGACTTGTTTCCAATCAATACCAAAAAGAAACTAGAGGAAAAAGACAGACCAATTCCTTAAGGATTAACACTTAGTTCCAATCAATTACCCAAAGAACTTAAAGGACAATGAGAAACCAATTCCTCAAGGATTAAGACTTGATTTCAATCAATGGCAAAAAGAACTTAAAACACCAAGAGAAACCAATTCATTATAGATTAAGACTTGATTCCAATCAATACCAAAAATAACCTGGAGCAAAAAGAGAAACCAATTCCTTAAGGATTAATCCTTAGCTCCAATCAATTACCAAAAGAACTTAAAGGACAAGGAGAAACTAATTCCTCAAGGATTATGACTTGATTCCAATCAATGGCAAAAAGAACTTAAAAGACAAAGAGAAACCAATTCATTATGGATAAAGACTTGATTCCAATCAATACCAAAAAGAAACTAGAGGAAAAAAGAAACCAATTCCTTAAGGATTAACACTTAGTTCCAACCAATTACCAAAAGAACTTAAAGGACAAAGAGAAACCAATCCCTCAAGGATTAAGACTTGATTCCAATCAATGGCAAAAAGAACATCAAAGACAAAGAGAAACCAATTCATTATGGATAAAGACTTGATTCCAATCAATACCGAAAAGAAACTAGAGGAAAAAAAGAAACCAATTCCTTAAGGATTAACACTTAGTTCCAACCAATTACCAAAAGAACTTAAAGGACAAAGAGAAACCAATCCCTCAAGGATTAAGACTTGATTCCAATCAATGGCAAAAAGAACATCAAAGACAAAGAGAAACCAATTCATTATGGATAAAGACTTGATTCCAATCAATACCAAAAATAACCTGGAGGAAAAAGAGAAACCAATTCCTTAAGGATTAAGACTTAGTTCCAATCAATTACCAAAAGAACTTAAAAGACAAGGAGAAACCAATTCCTCAAGGATTATGACTTGATTCCAATCAATGGCAAAAAGAACTTAAAAGACAAAGAGAAACCAATTCATTCTGGATAAAGACTTGATTCCAATCAATACCGAAAAGAAACAAGAGAAAAAAGAGAAACCAATTCCTTAAGGATTAAGCCTTAGCTCCAATCAATTACCAAAAGAACTTAAAGGACAAGGAGAAACCAATTCCTCAAGGATTATGACTTGATTCCAATCAATGGCAAAAAGAAGTAAAAAGACATAGAGAAGCCAATTCATTCTGGATTAAGACTTGATTCCAATCAATACCGAAAAGAAACTAGAGGAAAAAGAAACCAATTCCTTAAGGATTAACACTTAGTTCCAATCAATTACCAAAAGAACTTAAAGTGCAAAGAGAAACAAAGTCATCAAGGATTAAAATTTGATTCCAATCAATGGCAAAAAGAACTTAAAAGACAAAGAGAAACCAATTCATTATGGATAAAGACTTGATTCCAATCAATAATTTAAAAGAAACTAGAGGAAAAAGGAAACCAATTCCTTAAGGATTAACACTTAGTTCCAACCAATTACCAAAAGAACTTAAAGGACAAAGAGAAACCAATCCCTCAAGAATTAAGACTTGATTCCAATCAATGGCAAAAAGAACATCAAAGACAAAGAGAAGCCAATTCATTATGGATAAAGACTTGATTCCAATCAATACCAAAAATAACCTGGAGGAAAAAGAGAAACCAATTCCTTAAGGATGAAGACTTAGTTCCAATCAATTACCAAAAGAAGTTAAAAGACAAGGAGAAACCAATTCCTCAAGGATTGTGACTTGATTCCAATCAATGGCAAAAAGAACTTAAAAGACAAAGAGAAACCAATTCATTATGGATAAAGACTTGATTCCAATCAATACCGAAAAGAAACTAGAGGAAAAAGAGAAACCAATTCCTTAAGGATTAAGACTTAGTTCCAATCAATTACCAAAAGAACTTAACGGACAAAGAGAAACCAATTCCTCAAGGACTTAGACTTGATTCTAATCAATGGCAAAAATAACTTAAAACACCAAGAGAAACCAATTCATTGTAGATTAAGACTTGTTTCCAATCAATACCAAAAAGAAACTAGAGGAAAAAGACAGACCAATTCCTTAAGGATTAACACTTAGTTCCAATCAATTACCAAAAGAACTTAAAGGACAAGGAGAAACTAATTCCTCAAGGATTATGACTTGATTCCAATCAATGGCAAAAAGAACTTAAAAGACAAAGAGAAACCAATTCATTATGGATAAAGACTTGATTCCAATCAATACCGAAAAGAAACTAGAGGATAAAAAGAAACCAATTCCTTAAGGATTAACACTTAGTTCCAACCAATTACCAAAAGAACTTAAAGGACAAAGAGAAACCAATCCATCAAGGATTAAGGCTTGATTCCAATCAATGGCAAAAAGAACATCAAAGACAAAGAGAAACCAATTCATTATGGATAAAGACTTGATTCCAATCAATACCAAAAATAACCTGGAGGAAAAAGAGAAACCAATTCCTTAAGGATTAACACTTAGTTCCAATCAATTACCAAAAGAACTTAAAGGACAAAGAGAAACCAATCCCTCAAGGATTAAGACCTGATTCCAATCAATGGCAAAAAGAACTTAAAAGACAAAGAGAAACCAATTCATTTTGGATAAAGACTTGATTCCAATCAATACCGAAAAGAAACTAGAGGAAAAAAAGAAACCAATTCCTTAAGGATTAACACTTAGTTCCAATCAATTACCAAAAGAACTTAAAGGACAAAGAGAAACCAATTCCTCAAGGATTTAGACTTGATTCCAATCAATGGCAAAAAGAAGTAAAAAGACATAGAGAAGCCAATTCATTGTGGATTAAGACTTGATTCCAATCAATACCGAAAAGAAACTAGAGGAAAAAAAGAAACCAATTCCTTAAGGATTAACACTTAGTTCCAATCAATTACCAAAAGAACTTAAAGGACAAAGAGAAACCAATCCCTCAAGGATTAAAATTTGATTCCAATCAATGGCAAAAAGAACTTAAAAGACAAAGAGAAACCAATTCATTATGGATAAAGACTTGATTCCAATCAATACCAAAAAGAAACTAGAGGAAAAAGAAACCAATTCCTTAAGTATTAACACTTAGTTCCAACCAATTGCCAAAAGAACTTAAAGGACAAAGAGAAACCAATCCCTCAAGGATTAAGACTTGATTCCAATCAATGGCAAAAAGAACATCAAAGACAAAGAGAAACCAATTCATTATGGATAAAGACTTGATTCTAATCAATACCAAAAATAACCTGGAGGAAAAAGAGAAACCAATTCCTTAAGGATTAAGACTTAGTTCCAATCAATTACCAAAAGAACTTAAAAGACAAGGAGAAACCAATTCCTCAAGGATTATGACTTGATTCCAATCAATGGCAAAAAGAACTTAAAAGACAAAGAGAAACCAATTCATTCTGGATAAAGACTTGATTCCAATCTATACCGAAAAGAAACTAGAGGAAAAAAAGAAACCATTCCTTAAGGATTAAGACTTAGTTCCAATCAATTACCAAAAGAACTTAAAGGACAAAGAGAAACCAATCCCTCAAGGATTAAGACTTGATTCCAATCAAGTGCAAAAAGAACTTAAAAGACAAAGAGAAACCAATTCATTATGGATAAAGACTTGATTCCAATCAATGCCGAAAAGAAACTAGAGGAAGAAAAGAAACCAATTCCTTAAGGATTAACACTTAGTTCCAATCAATTACCAAAAGAACTTAAAGGACAAAGAGAAACCAATCCCTCAAGGATTAAAATTTCATTCCAATCAATGGCAAAAAGAACTTAAAAGACAAAGAGAAACCAATTCATTATGGATAAAGACTTGATTCCAATCAACACCAAAAAGAAACTAGAGGAAAAAAAGAAACCAATTCCTTAAGGATTAACACTTAGTTCCAATCAATTACCAAAAGAACTTAAAGGACAAAGAGAAACCAATCCCTCAAGGATTAAGACTTGATTCCAATCAATGGCAAAAAGAACATCAAAGACAAAGAGAAACCAATTCATTATGGATATAGACTTGATTCCAATCAATACCAAAAATAACCTGGAGGAAAAAGAGAAACCAATTCCTTAAGGATTAAGACTTAGTTCCAATCAATTACCAAAAGAACTTAAAAGACAAGGAGAAACCAATTCCTCAAGGATTATGACTTGATTCCAATCAATGGCAAAAAGAACTTAAAAGACAAAGAGAAACCAATTCATTCTGGATAAAGACTTGATTCCAATCAATACCAAAAATAACCTGGAGCAAAAAGAGAAACCAATTCCTTAAGGATTAAGCCTTAGCTTCAATCAATTACCAAAAGAACTTAAAGGACAAGGAGAAACCAATTCCTCAAGGATTATGACTTGATTCCAATCAATGGCAAAAAGAAGTAAAAAGACATAGAGAAGCCAATTCATTCTGGATTAAGACTTGATTCCAATCAATACCGAAAAGAAACTAGAGGAAAAAAAGCAACCAATTCCTTAAGGATTAACACTTAGTTCCAATCAATTACCAAAAGAACTTAAAGGACAAAGAGAAACCAATCCCTCAAGGATTAAAATTTCATTCCAATCAATGGCAAAAAGAACTTAAAAGACAAAGAGAAACCAATTCATTATGGATAAAGACTTGATTCCAATCAACACCTAAAAGAAACTAGAGGAAAAAAAGAAACCAATTCCTTAAGGATTAACACTTAGTTCCAACCAATTACCAAAAGAACTTAAAGGACAAAGAGAAACCAATCCCTCAAGGATTAAGACTTGATTCCAATCAATGGCAAAAAGAACATCAAAGACAAAGAGAAACCAATTCATTATGGATAAAGACTTGATTCCAATCAATACCAAAAATAACCTGGAGGAAAAAGAGAAACCAATTCCTTAAGGATTAAGACTTAGTTCCAATCAATTACCAAAAGAACTTAAAAGACAAGGAGAAACCAATTCCTCAAGGGATTATGACTTGATTCCAATCAATGGCAAAAGAACTTAAAAGACAAAGAGAAACCAATTCATTCTGGATAAAGACTTGATTCCAATCAATACCAAAAATAACCTGGAGCAAAAAGAGAAACCAATTCCTTAAGGATTAAGCCTTAGCTCCAATCAATTACCAAAAGAACTTAAAGGACAAGGAGAAACCAATTCCTCAAGGATTATGACTTGATTCCAATCAATGGCAAAAAGAAGTAATAAGACATAGAGAAGCCAATTCATTCTGGATTAAGACTTGATTCCAATCAATACCGAAAAGAAACTAGAGGAAAAAAAGCAACCAATTCCTTAAGGATTAACACTTAGTTGCAATCAATTACCAAAAAGAACTTAAAGGACAAAGAGAAACCAATCCTCAAGGATTAAAATTTGATTCCAATCAATGGCAAAAGAACTTAAAGACAAAGAGAAACCAATTCATTATGGATAAAGACTTGATTCCAATCAATACCGAAAAGAAACTAGAGGAAAAAAAGAAACCAATTCCTTAAGGATTAACACTTAGTTCCAACCAATTGCCAAAAGAACTTAAAGGACAAAGAGAAACCAATCCCTCAAGGATTAAGACTTGATTCCAATCAATGGCAAAAAGAACATCAAAGACAAAGAGAAACCAATTCATTATGGATAAAGACTTGATTCCAATCAATACCAAAAATAACCTGGAGGAAAAAGAGAAACCAATTCCTTAAGGATTAAGACTTAGTTCCAATCAATTACCAAAAGAAGTTAAAAGACAAGGAGAAACCAATTCCTCAAGGATTATGACTTGATTCCAATCAATGGCAAAAAGAACTTAAAAGACAAAGAGAAACCAATTCATTATGGATAAAGACTTGATTCCAATCAATACTGAAAAGAAACTAGAGGAAAAAGAGAAACCAATTCCTTAAGGATTAAGACTTAGTTCCAATCAATTACCAAAAGAACTTAACGGACAAAGAGAAACTAATTCCTCAAGGACTTAGACTTGATTCTAATCAATGGCAAAAAGAACTTAAAACCCCAAGAGAAACCAATTCATTGTAGATTAAGACTTGTTTCCAATCAATACCAAAAAGAAACTAGAGGAAAAAGACAGACCAATTCCTTAAGGATTAACACTTAGTTCCAATCAATTACCCAAAGAACTTAAAGGACAATGAGAAACCAATTCCTCAAGGATTAAGACTTGATTTCAATCAATGGCAAAAAGAACTTAAAACACCAAGAGAAACCAATTCATTATAGATTAAGACTTGATTCCAATCAATACCAAAAATAACCTGGAGCAAAAAGAGAAACCAATTCCTTAAGGATTAATCCTTAGCTCCAATCAATTACCAAAAGAACTTAAAGGACAAGGAGAAACTAATTCCTCAAGGATTATGACTTGATTCCAATCAATGGCAAAAAGAACTTAAAAGACAAAGAGAAACCAATTCATTATGGATAAAGACTTGATTCCAATCAATACCAAAAAGAAACTAGAGGAAAAAAAGAAACCAATTCCTTAAGGATTAACACTTAGTTCCAACCAATTACCAAAAGAACTTAAAGGACAAAGAGAAACCAATCCCTCAAGGATTAAGACTTGATTCCAATCAATGGCAAAAAGAACATCAAAGACAAAGAGAAACCAATTCATTATGGATAAAGACTTGATTTCAATCAATACCAAAAAGAAACTAGAGGAAAAAAAGAAACCAATTCCTTAAGGATTAACACTTAGTTCCAACCAATTACCAAAAGAACTTAAAGGACAAAGAGAAACCAATCCCTCAAGGATTAAGACTTGATTCCAATCAATGGCAAAAAGAACATCAAAGACAAAGAGAAACCAATTCATTATGGATAAAGACTTGATTCCAATCAATACCAAAAATAACCTGGAGGAAAAAGAGAAACCAATTCCTTAAGGATTAAGACTTAGTTCCAATCAATTACCAAAAGAACTTAAAAGACAAGGAGAAACCAATTCCTCAAGGATTATGACTTGATTCCAATCAATGGCAAAAAGAACTTAAAAGACAAAGAGAAACCAATTCATTCTGGATAAAGACTTGATTCCAATCAATACCAAAAATAACCTGGAGCAAAAAGAGAAACCAATTCCTTAAGGATTAAGCCTTAGCTCCAATCAATTACCAAAAGAACTTAAAGGACAAGGAGAAACCAATTCCTCAAGGATTATGACTTGATTCCAATCAATGGCAAAAAGAAGTAAAAAGACATAGAGAAGCCAATTCATTCTGGATTAAGACTTGATTCCAATCAATACCGAAAAGAAACTAGAGGAAAAAAAGAAACCAATTCCTTAAGGATTAACACTTAGTTCCAATCAATTACCAAAAGAACTTAAAGGACAAAGAGAAACCAATCCCTCAAGGATTAAAATTTGATTCCAATCAATGGCAAAAAGAACTTAAAAGACAAAGAGAAACCAATTCATTATGGATAAAGACTTGATTCCAATCAATACCGAAAAGAAACTAGAGGAAAAAAAGAAACCAATTCCTTAAGGATTAACACTTAGTTCCAACCAATTACCAAAAGAACTTAAAGGACAAAGAGAAACCAATCCCTCAAGGATTAAGACTTGATTCCAATCAATGGCAAAAAGAACATCAAAGACAAAGAGAAACCAATTCATTATGGATAAAGACTTGATTCCAATCAATACCAAAATTAACCTGGAGGAAAAAGAGAAACCAATTCCTTAAGGATGAAGACTTAGTTCCAATCAATTACCAAAAGAAGTTAAAAGACAAGGAGAAACCAATTCCTCAAGGATTGTGACTTGATTCCAATCAATGGCAAAAAGAACTTAAAAGACAAAGAGAAACCAATTCATTATGGATAAAGACTTGATTCCAATCAATACCGAAAAGAAACTAGAGGAAAAAGAGAAACCAATTCCTTAAGGATTAAGACTTAGTTCCAATCAATTACCAAAAGAACTTAACGGACAAAGAGAAACCAATTCCTCAAGGACTTAGACTTGATTCTAATCAATGGCAAAAATAACTTAAAACACCAAGAGAAACCAATTCATTGTAGATTAAGACTTGTTTCCAATCAATACCAAAAAGAAACTAGAGGAAAAAGATGCACCAATTCCTAAGGATTAACACTTAGTTCCAATCAATTACCAAAAGAACTTAAAGGACAAGGAGAACACTATTCCTCAAGGGTTATGACTTGATTCCAATCAATGGCAAAAGAACTTAAAAGACAAAGAGAAACCAATTCATTATGGATAAAGACTTGATTCCAATCAATACCAAAAAGAAACTAAAGGAAAAAAAGAAACCAATTCCTTAAGGATTAACACTTAGTTCCAACCAATTACCAAAAGAACTTAAAGGACAAAGAGAAACCAATCCATCAAGGATTAAGGCTTGATTCCAATCAATGGCAAAAAGAACATCAAAGACAAAGAGAAACCAATTCATTATGGATAAAGACTTGATTCCAATCAATACCAAAAATAACCTGGAGGAAAAAGAGAAACCAATTCCTTAAGGATTAACACTTAGTTCCAATCAATTACCAAAAGAACTTAAAGGACAAAGAGAAACCAATCCCTCAAGGATTAAGACTTGATTCCAATCAATGGCAAAAAGAACTTAAAAGACAAAGAGAAACCAATTCATTTTGGATAAAGACTTGATTCCAATCAATACCGAAAAGAAACTAGAGGAAAAAAAGAAACCAATTCCTTAAGGATTAACACTTAGTTCCAATCAATTACCAAAAGAACTTAAAGGACAAAGAGAAACCAATTCCTCAAGGATTTAGACTTGATTCTAATCAATGGCAAAAAGAAGTAAAAAGACATAGAGAAGCCAATTCATTGTGGGTTAAGACTTGATTCCAATCAATACCGAAAAGAAACTAGAGGAAAAAAAGAAACCAATTCCTTAAGGATTAACACTTAGTTCCAATCAATTACCAAAAGAACTTAAAGGACAAAGAGAAACCAATCCCTCAAGGATTAAAATTTGATTCCAATCAATGGCAAAAAGAACTTAAAAGACAAAGAGAAACCAATTCATTATGGATAAAGACTTGATTCCAATCAATGCCAAAAAGAAACTAGAGGAAAAAAAGAAACCAATTCCTTAAGTATTAACACTTAGTTCCAACCAATTGCCAAAAGAACTTAAAGGACAAAGAGAAACCAATCCCTCAAGGATTAAGACTTGATTCCAATCAATGGCAAAAAGAACATCAAAGACAAAGAGAAACCAATTCATTATGGATAAAGACTTGATTCTAATCAATACCAAAAATAACCTGGAGGAAAAAGAGAAACCAATTCCTTAAGGATTAAGACTTAGTTCCAATCAATTACCAAAAGAACTTAAAAGACAAGGAGAAACCAATTCCTCAAGGATTATGACTTGATTCCAATCAATGGCAAAAAGAACTTAAAAGACAAAGAGAAACCAATTCATTCTGGATAAAGACTTGATTCCAATCTATACCGAAAAGAAACTAGAGGAAAAAAAGAAACCATTCCTTAAGGATTAAGACTTAGTTCCAATCAATTACCAAAAGAACTTAAAGGACAAAGAGAAACCAATCCCTCAAGGATTAAGACTTGATTCCAATCAAGTGCAAAAAGAACTTAAAAGACAAAGAGAAACCAATTCATTATGGATAAAGACTTGATTCCAATCAATGCCGAAAAGAAACTAGAGGAAGAAAAGAAACCAATTCCTTAAGGATTAACACTTAGTTCCAATCAATTACCAAAAGAACTTAAAGGACAAAGAGAAACCAATCCCTCAAGGATTAAAATTTCATTCCAATCAATGGCAAAAGAACTTAAAGACAAAGAGAAACCAATTCATTATGGATAAAGACTTGATTCCAATCAACACCAAAAAGAAACTAGAGGAAAAAAAGAAACCAATTCCTTAAGGATTAACACTTAGTTCCAACCAATTACCAAAAGAACTTAAAGGACAAAGAGAAACCAATCCCTCAAGGATTAAGACTTGATTCCAATCAATGGCAAAAAGAACATCAAAGACAAAGAGAAACCAATTCATTATGGATAAAGACTTGATTCCAATCAATACCAAAATAACCTGGAGGAAAAAGAGAAACCAATTCCTTAAGGATTAAGACTTAGTTCCAATCAATTACCAAAAGAACTTAAAAGACAAGGAGAAACCAATTCCTCAAGGATTATGACTTGATTCCAATCAATGGCAAAAAGAACTTAAAAGACAAAGAGAAACCAATTCATTCTGGATAAAGACTTGATTCCAATCAATACCAAAAATAACCTGGAGCAAAAAGAGAAACCAATTCCTTAAGGATTAAGACTTAGTTCCAATCAATTACCAAAAGAAGTTAAAAGACAAGGAGAAACCAATTCCTCAAGGATTATGACTTGATTCCAATCAATGGCAAAAAGAACTTAAAAGACAAAGAGAAACCAATTCATTATGGATAAAGACTTGATTCCAATCAATACCGAAAAGAAACTAGAGGAAAAAGAGAAACCAATTCCTTAAGGATTAAGACTTAGTTCCAATCAATTACCAAAAGAACTTAACGGACAAAGAGAAACTAATTCCTCAAGGACTTAGACTTGATTCTAATCAATGGCAAAAAGAACTTAAAACCCCAAGAGAAACCAATTCATTGTAGATTAAGACTTGTTTCCAATCAATACCAAAAAGAAACTAAAGGAAAAGAAACCAATTCCTTAAGGATTAACACTTAGTTCCAATCAATTACCCAAAGAACTTAAAGGACAATGAGAAACCAATTCCTCAAGGATTAAGACTTGATTTCAATCAATGGCAAAAGAAACTTAAAACACCAAGAGAAACCAATTCATTATAGATTAAGACTTGATTCCAATCAATACCAAAAATAACCTGGAGCAAAGACAAACCAATTCCTTAAGGATTAATCCTTAGCTCCAATCAATTACCAAAAGAACTTAAAGGACAAGGAGAAACTAATTCCTCAAGGATTATGACTTGATTCCAATCAATGGCAAAAGAACTTAAAAGACAAAGAGAAACCAATTCATTATGGATAAAGACTTGATTCCAATCAATACCAAAAAGAAACTAGAGGAAAAAAAGAAACCAATTCCTTAAGGATTAACACTTAGTTCCAACCAATTACCAAGAACTTAAAGGACAAAGAGAAACCAATCCCTCAAGGATTAAGACTTGATTCCAATCAATGGCAAAAAGAACATCAAAGACAAAGAGAAACCAATTCATTATGGATAAAGACTTGATTTCAATCAATACCAAAAAGAAACTAGAGGAAAAAAAGAAACCAATTCCTTAAGGATTAACACTTAGTTCCAACCAATTACCAAAAGAACTTAAAGGACAAAGAGAAACCAATCCCTCAAGGATTAAGACTTGATTCCAATCAATGGCAAAAGAACATCAAAGACAAAGAGAAACCAATTCATTATGGATAAAGACTTGATTCCAATCAATACCAAAAATAACCTGGAGGAACTGAGAAACCAATTCCTTAAGGATTAAGACTTAGTTCCAATCAATTACCAAAAGAACTTAAAAGACAAGGAGAAACCAATTCCTCAAGGATTATGACTTGATTCCAATCAATGGCAAAAAGAACTTAAAAGACAAAGAGAAACCAATTCATTCTGGATAAAGACTTGATTCCAATCAATACCAAAAATAACCTGGAGCAAAAAGAGAAACCAATTCCTTAAGGATTAAGCCTTAGCTCCAATCAATTACCAAAAGAACTTAAAGGACAAGGAGAAACCAATTCCTCAAGGATTATGACTTGATTCCAATCAATGGCAAAAAGAAGTAAAAAGACATAGAGAAGCCAATTCATTCTGGATTAAGACTTGATTCCAATCAATACCGAAAAGAAACTAGAGGAAAAAAAGAAACCAATTCCTTAAGGATTAACACTTAGTTCCAATCAATTACCAAAAGAACTTAAAGGACAAAGAGAAACCAATCCCTCAAGGATTAAAATTTGATTCCAATCAATGGCAAAAAGAACTTAAAAGACAAAGAGAAACCAATTCATTATGGATAAAGACTTGATTCCAATCAATACCGAAAAGAAACTAGAGGAAAAAAAGAAACCAATTCCTTAAGGATTAACACTTAGTTCCAACCAATTGCCAAAAGAACTTAAAGGACAAAGAGAAACCAATCCCTCAAGGATTAAGACTTGATTCCAATCAATGGCAAAAAGAACATCAAAGACAAAGAGAAGCCAATTCATTATGGATAAAGACTTGATTCCAATCAATACCAAAAATAACCTGGAGGAAAAAGAGAAACCAATTCCTTAAGGATGAAGACTTAGTTCCAATCAATTACCAAAAGAAGTTAAAAGACAAGGAGAAACCAATTCCTCAAGGATTGTGACTTGATTCCAATCAATGGCAAAAAGAACTTAAAAGACAAAGAGAAACCAATTCATTATGGATAAAGACTTGATTCCAATCAATACTAAGAAAGAAACTAGAGGAAATGAGAAACCAATTCCTTAAGGATTAAGACTTAGTTCCAATCAATTACCAAAAGAACTTAACGGACAAAGAGAAACCAATTCCTCAAGGACTTAGACTTGATTCTAATCAATGGCAAAAATAACTTAAAACACCAAGAGAAACCAATTCATTGTAGATTAAGACTTGTTTCCAATCAATACCAAAAAGAAACTAGAGGAAAAAGACAGACCAATTCCTTAAGGATTAACACTTAGTTCCAATCAATTACCAAAAGAACTTAAAGGACAAGGAGAAACTAATTCCTCAAGGATTATGACTTGATTCCAATCAATGGCAAAAAGAACTTAAAAGACAAAGAGAAACCAATTCATTATGGATAAAGACTTGATTCCAATCAATACCAAAAAGAAACTAAAGGAAAAAAAGAAACCAATTCCTTAAGGATTAACACTTAGTTCCAACCAATTACCAAAAGAACTTAAAGGACAAAGAGAAACCAATCCATCAAGGATTAAGGCTTGATTCCAATCAATGGCAAAAAGAACATCAAAGACAAAGAGAAACCAATTCATTATGGATAAAGACTTGATTCCAATCAATACCAAAATAACCCGAGGAATGAGAAACCAATTCCTTAAGGATTAACACTTAGTTCCAATCAATTACCAAAAGAACTTAAAGGACAAAGAGAAACCAATCCCTCAAGGATTAAGACTTGATTCCAATCAATGGCAAAAAGAACTTAAAAGACAAAGAGAAACCAATTCATTTTGGATAAAGACTTGATTCCAATCAATACCGAAAAGAAACTAGAAGAAAAAACCAAACCAATTCCTTAAGGATTAACACTTAGTTCCAATCAATTACCAAAAGAACTTAAAGGACAAAGAGAAACCAATTCCTCAAGGATTTAGACTTGATTCTAATCAATGGCAAAAAGAAGTAAAAAGACATAGAGAAGCCAATTCATTGTGGGTTAAGACTTGATTCCAATCAATACCGAAAAGAAACTAGAGGAAAAAAAGAAACCAATTCCTTAAGGATTAACACTTAGTTCCAATCAATTACCAAAAGAACTTAAAGGACAAAGAGAAACCAATCCTCAAGGATTAAAATTTGATTCCAATCAATGGCAAAAGAACTTAAAGACAAAGAGAAACCAATTCATTATGGATAAAGACTTGATTCCAATCAATGCCAAAAAGAAACTAGAGGAAAAAAAGAAACCAATTCCTTAAGTATTAACACTTAGTTCCAACCAATTGCCAAAAGAACTTAAAGGACAAAGAGAAACCAATCCTCAAGGATTAAGACTTGATTCCAATCAATGGCAAAAAGAACATCAAAGACAAAGAGAAACCAATTCATTATGGATAAAGACTTGATTCTAATCAATACCAAAAATAACCTGGAGGAAAAAGAGAAACCAATTCCTTAAGGATTAAGACTTAGTTCCAATCAATTACCAAAAGAACTTAAAAGACAAGGAGAAACCAATTCCTCAAGGATTATGACTTGATTCCAATCAATGGCAAAAAGAACTTAAAAGACAAAGAGAAACCAATTCATTATGGATAAAGACTTGATTCCAATCTATACCGAAAAGAAACTAGAGGAAAAAAAGAAACCATTCCTTAAGGATTAAGACTTAGTTCCAATCAATTACCAAAAGAACTTAAAGGACAAAGAGAAACCAATCCCTCAAGGATTAAGACTTGATTCCAATCAAGTGCAAAAAGAACTTAAAAGACAAAGAGAAACCAATTCATTATGGATAAAGACTTGATTCCAATCAATGCCGAAAAGAAACTAGAGGAAGAAAAGAAACCAATTCCTTAAGGATTAACACTTAGTTCCAATCAATTACCAAAAGAACTTAAAGGACAAAGAGAAACCAATCCCTCAAGGATTAAAATTTCATTCCAATCAATGGCAAAAAGAACTTAAAAGACAAAGAGAAACCAATTCATTATGGATAAAGACTTGATTCCAATCAACACCAAAAGGAAACTAGAGGAAAAAATGAAACCAATTCCTTAAGGATTAACACTTAGTCCCAATCAATTACCAAAAGAACTTAAAGGACAAAGAGAAACCAATCCCTCAAGGATTAAGACTTGATTCCAATCAATGGCAAAAAGAACATCAAAGACAAAGAGAAACCAATTCATTATGGATAAAGACTTGATTCCAATCAATACCAAAAATAACCTGGAGGAAAAAGAGAAACCAATTCCTTAAGGATTAAGACTTAGTTCCAATCAATTACCAAAAGAACTTAAAAGACAAGGAGAAACCAATTCCTCAAGGATTATGACTTGATTCCAATCAATGGCAAAAAGAACTTAAAAGACAAAGAGAAACCAATTCATTATAGATTAAGACTTGATTCCAATCAATACCAAAAATAACCTGGAGCAAAAAGAGAAACCAATTCCTTAAGGATTAAGCCTTAGCTCCAATCAATTACCAAAAGAACTTAAAGGACAAGGAGAAACCAATTCCTCAAGGATTATGACTTGATTCCAATCAATGGCAAAAAGAAGTAAAAAGACATAGAGAAGCCAATTCATTCTGGATTAAGACTTGATTCCAATCAATACCGAAAAGAAACTAGAGGAAAAAAAGCAACCAATTCCTTAAGGATTAACACTTAGTTGCAATCAATTACCAAAAGAACTTAAAGGACAAAGAGAAACCAATCCCTCAAGGATTAAAATTTGATTCCAATCAATGGCAAAAAGAACTTAAAAGACAAAGAGAAACCAATTCATTATGGATAAAGACTTGATTCCAATCAATACCGAAAAGAAACAAGAGGAAAAAATGAAACCAATTCCTTAAGGATTAACACTTAGTTCCAACCAATTGCCAAAAGAACTTAAAGGACAAAGAGAAACCAATCCCTCAAGGATTAAGACTTGATTCCAATCAATGGCAAAAAGAACATCAAAGACAAAGAGAAACCAATTCATTATGGATAAAGACTTGATTCCAATCAATACCAAAAATAACCTGGAGGAAAAAGAGAAACCAATTCCTTAAGGATTAAGACTTAGTTCCAATCAATTACCAAAAGAACTTAAAGGACAAAGAGAAACCAATTCCTCAAGGACTTAGACTTGATTCTAATCAATGGCAAAAAGAACTTAAAACACCAAGAGAAACCAATTCATTGTAGATTAAGACTTGTTTCCAATCAATACCAAAAAGAAACTAGAGGAAAAAGACAGACCAATTCCTTAAGGATTAACACTTAGTTCCAATCAATTACCAAAAGAACTTAAAGGACAATGAGAAACCAATTCCTCAAGGATTAAGACTTGATTCCAATCAATGGCAAAAAGAACTTAAAAGACAAAGAGAAACCAATTCATTATGGATAAAGACTTGATTCCAATCAATACTGAAAAGAAACTGGAGGAAAAAGAGAAACCAATTCCTTAAGGATTAAGACTTAGTGCCAATCAATTACCAAAAGAACTTAAAGGACAAGGAGAAACCAATTCCTCAAGGATTATGACTTGATTCCAATCAATGGCAAAAAGAAGTAAAAAGACATAGAGAAGCCAATTCATTGTGGATTAAGACTTGATTCCAATCAATACCGAAAAGAAACTAGAGGAAAAAAAGAAACCAATTCTTTAAGGATTAACACTTAGTTCCAATCAATTACCAAAAGAACTTAAAGGACAAAGAGAAACCAATCCCTCAAGGATTAAAATTTGATTCCAATCAATGGCAAAAAGAACTTAAAAGACAAAGAGAAACCAATTCATTATGGATAAAGACTTGATTCCAATCAATACCAAAAAGAAACTAGAGGAAAAAAAGAAACCAATTCCTTAAGGATTAACACTTAGTTCCAACCAATTACCAAAAGAACTTAAAGGACAAAGAGAAACCAATCCCTCAAGGATTAAGACTTGATTCCAATCAATGGCAAAAAGAACATCAAAGACAAAGAGAAACCAATTCATTATGGATAAAGACTTGATTCCAATCAATACCAAAAATAACCTGGAGGAAAAGGAGAAACCAATTCCTTAAGGATTAAGACTTAGTTCCAATCAATTACCAAAAGAACTTAAAAGACAAGGAGAAACTAATTCCTCAAGGATTATGACTTGATTCCAATCAATGGCAAAAAGAACTTAAAAGACAAAGAGAAACCAATTCATTCTGGATAAAGACTTGATTCCAATCAATAATTTAAAAGAAACTAGAGAGAAAAAAGAAACCAATTCCTTAAGGATTAACACTTAGTTCCAATCAATTACCAAAAGAACTTAAAGGACAAAGAGAAACCAATTCATTATCGATAAAGACTTGATTCCAATCAATACCAAAAAGAACCTAGAGGAAAAAGATAAACCAATTCCTTAAGGATTAACACTTAGTTCCAACCAATTACCAAAAGAACTTAAAGGACAAAGAGAAACCAATCCCTCAAGAATTAAGACTTGATTCCAATCAATGGCAAAAAGAACATCAAAGACAAAGAGAAACCAATTCATTATGGATAAAGACTTGATTCCAATCAATACCAAAAATAACCTGGAGGAAAAAGAGAAACCAATTCCTTAAGGATTAAGACTTAGTTCCAATCAATTACCAAAAGAACTTAAAAGACAAGGAGAAACCAATTCCTCAAGGATTATGACTTGATTCCAATCAATGGCAAAAAGAACTTAAAAGACAAAGAGAAACCAATTCATTATGGATAAAGACTTGATTCCAATCAATACCGAAAAGAAACTAGAGGAAAAAGAGAAACCAATTCCTTAAGGATTAAGACTTAGTTCCAATCAATTACCAAAAGAACTTAAAGGACAAAGAGAAACCAATTCCTCAAGGACTTAGACTTGATTCTAATCAATGGCAAAAAGAACTTAAAACACCAAGAGAAACCAATTCATTGTAGATTAAGACTTGTTTCCAATCAATACCAAAAAGAAACTAGAGGAAAAAGACAGACCAATTCCTTAAGGATTAACACTTAGTTCCAATCAATTACCAAAACAACTTAAAGGACAATGAGAAACCAATTCCTCAAGGATTAAGACTTGATTCCAATCAATGGCAAAAAGAACTTAAAACACCAAGAGAAACCAATTCATTATGGATAAAGACTTGATTCCAATCAATACTGAAAAGAAACTGGAGGAAAAATAGAAGCCAATTCCTTAAGGATTAAGACTTAGTGCCAATCAATTACCAAAAGAACTTAAAGGACAAAGAGAAACCAATTCCTCAAGGATTTAGACTTGATTCCAATCAATGGCAAAAAGAAGTAAAAAGACATAGAGAAACCAATTCATTGTGGATTAAGACTTGATTCCAATCAATACCGGAAAGAAACTAGAGGAAAAAAAGAAACCAATTCCTTAAGGATTAACACTTAGTTCCAATCAATTACCAAAAGAACTTAAAGGACAAAGAGAAACCAATTCCTCAAGGATTAAGACCTGATTCCAATCAATGGCAAAAAGAACTTAAAAGACAAAGAGAAACCAATTCATTTTGGATAAAGACTTGATTCCAATCAATAATTTAAAAGAAACTAGAGGAAAAGGAGAAACCAATTCCTTAAGGATTAACACTTAGTTCCAATCAATTACCAAAAGAACTTAAAGGACAAAGAGAAACCAATTCCTCAAGGACTTAGACTTGATTCTAATCAATGGCAAAAAGAACTTAAAACACCAAGAGAAACCAATTCCTTAAGGATTAAGACTTGTTTCCAATCAATACCAAAAAGAAACTAGAGGAAAAAGACAGACCAATTCCTTAAGGATTAACACTTAGTTCCAATCAATTACCAAAAGAACTTAAAGGACAAAGAGAAACCAATTCCTCAAGGACTTAGACTTGATTCTAATCAATGGCAAAAAGAACTTAAAACACCAAGAGAAACCAATTCATTGTAGATTAAGACTTGTTTCCAATCAATACCAAAAAGAAACCATAGGAAAAAGACAGACCAATTCCTTAAGGATTAACACTTAGTTCCAATCAATTACCAAAAGAACTTAAAGGACAAAGAGAAACCAATCCCTCAAGGATTAAGACCTGATTCCAATCAATGGCAAAAAGAACTTAAAAGACAAAGAGAAACCAATTCATTTTGGATAAAGACTTGATTCCAATCAATACCGAAAAGAAACTAGAGGAAAAAAAGAAACCAATTCCTTAAGGATTAAGACTTAGTTCCAATCAATTACCAAAAGAACTTAAAGGACAAAGAGAAACCAATTCCTCAAGGACCTAGACTTGATTCTAATCAATGGCTAAAAGAACATAAAACACCAAGAGAAACCAATTCATTGTAGATTAAGACTTGTTTCCATTCAATACCAAAAAGAAACTAGAGGAAAAAAAGAAACCAATTCCTTAAGGATTAACACTTAGTTCCAATCAATTACCAAAAGAACTTAAAGGACAAAGAGAAACCAATCCCTCAAGGATTAAGACCTGATTCCAATCAATGGCAAAAAGAACTTAAAAGACAAAGAGAAACCAATTCATTTTGGATAAAGACTTGATTCCAATCAATACCGAAAAGAAACTAGAGGAAAAAAAGAAACCAATTCCTTAAGGATTAGCACTTAGTTCCAATCAATTACAAAAAGAACTTAAAGGACAAAGAGAAACCAATTCCTCAAGGACTTAGACTTGATTCTAATCAATGGCAAAAAGAACTTAAAACACCAAGAGAAACCAATTCATTGTAGATTAAGACTTGTTTCCAATCAATACCAAAAAGAAACTAGAGGAAAAAGACAGACCAATTCCTCAAGGATTAACACTTAGTTCCAATCAATTACCAAATGAACTTAAAGGACAAAGAGAAACCAATCCCTCAAGGATTAAGACCTGATTCCAATCAATGGCAAAAAGAACTTAAAAGACAAAGAGAAACCAATTCATTTTGGATAAAGACTTGATTCCAATCAATACCGAAAAGAAACTAGAGGAAAAAAAGAAACCAATTCCTTAAGGATTAGCACTTAGTTCCAATCAATTACCAAAAGAACTTAAAGGACAAAGAGAAACCAATTCCTCAAGGATTTAGACTTGATTCCAATCAATGGCATAAAGAACTTAAAAGACAAAGAGAAACCAATTCTTTGTGGATAAAGACTTGTTTCCAATCAATAATGGAAAGAAACTAGAGGAAAAAAGAAACCAATTCCTTCAGGATTAACACTTAGTTCCAATCAATTACCAAAAGAAATTAAAGGGGAAAGAGAAACCAATCCTCAAGGATTAAGACTGATTCCAATCAAATCAAAGAACTTAAGACAAAGAGAAACCAATTCATTTTGGATAAAGACTTGATTCCAATCAATACCAAAGAAACTAGAGGAAGATAAGAAACCAATTCCTTAAGGATTAACACTTAGTTCCAATCAATTACCAAAAGAACTTAAAGGACAAAGAGAAACCAATTCCTCAAGGATTTAGACTTGATTCCAATCAATGGCAAAAAGAAGTAAAAAGACAAAGAGAAACCAATTCATTATGGATAAAGACTTGATTCCAATCAATACCGAAAAGAAACTAGAGGAAAAAAAGAAACCAATTCCTTAAGGATTAACACTTAGTTCCAATCAATTACCAAAAGAACTTAAAGGACAAAGAGAAACCAATCCCTCAAGGATTAAGACTTGATTCCAATCAATGGCAAAAAGAACTTAAAAGACAAAGAGAAACCAATTCATTATGGATAAAGACTTGATTCCAATCAATACCAAAAATAACCTGGAGGAAAAAGAGAAACCAATTCCTTAAGGATTAAGACTTAGTTCCAATCAATTACCAAAAGAACTTAAAGGACAAGGAGAAACCAATTCCTCAAGGATTATGACTTGATTCCAATCAATGGCAAAAGAACTTAAAAGACAAAGAGAAACCAATTCATTTTGGATAAAGACTTGATTCCAATCAATACCAAAAAGAAACTAGAGGAAAAAGACAGACCAATTCCTTAAGGATTAAGACTTAGTTCCAATCAATTACCAAAAGAACTTAAAGGACAAAGAGAAACCAATCCCTCAAGGATTAAGACTTGATTCCAATCAATGGCAAAAAGAACTTAAAGCAAAGAGAAACCAATTCATTATGGATAAAGACTTGATTCCAATCAATAGAAAGAAACTAGAGGAAAAAGAGAAACCAATTCCTTAAGGATTAAGACTTAGTTCCAATCAATTACCAAAAGAACTTAAAGGACAAAGAGAAACCAATTCCTCAAGGACTTAGACTTGATTCTAATCAATGGCAAAAAGAACTTAAAACACCAAGAGAAACCAATTCATTGTAGATTAAGACTTGTTTCCAATCAATACCAAAAAGAAACTAGAGGAAAAAGACAGACCAATTCCTTAAGGATTAACACTTAGTTCCAATCAATTACCAAAAGAACTTAAAGGACAATGAGAAACCAATTCCTCAAGGATTAAGACTTGATTCCAATCAATGGCAAAAAGAACTTAAAACACCAAGAGAAACCAATTCATTATAGATTAAGACTTGATTCCAATCAATACCAAAAATAACCTGGAGCAAAAAGAGAAACCAATTTCTTAAGGATTAAGCCTTAGCTCCAATCAATTACCAAAAGAACTTAAAGGACAAGGAGAAACCAATTCCTCAAGGATTATGACTTGATTCCAATCAATGGCAAAAAGAACTTAAAAGACAAAGCGAAACCAATTCATTTTGGATAAAGACTTGATTCCAATCAATATCGAAAAGAAACTAGAGGAAAAAAAGAAACCAATTCCTTAAGGATTAACACTTAGTTCCAATCAATTACCAAAAGAACTTAAAGGACAAAGAGAAACCAATTCCTCAAGGATTAAGACTTGATTCCAATCAATGGCAAAAAGAACTTAAAAGACAAAGAGAAACCAATTCATTTTGGATAAAGACTTGATTCCAATCAATACCGAAAAGAAACTAGAGGAAAAGAGTAAACCAATTCCTTAAGGATTAACACTTAGTTCCAATCAATTACCAAAAGAACTTAAAGGACAAAGAGAAACCAATTCCTCAAGGATTTAGACTTGATTCCAATCAATGGCAAAAAGAAGTAAAAAGACATAGAGAAACCAATTCATTGTGGATTAAGACTTGATTCCAATCAATACCGAAAAGAAACTAGAGGAAAAAAAGAAACCAATTCCTTAAGGATTAACACTTAGTTCCAATCAATTACCAAAAGAACTTAAAGGACAAAGAGAAACCAATTCATCAAGGATTAAAATTTGATTCCAATCAATGGCAAAAAGAACTTAAAAGACAAAGAGAAACCAATTCATTATGGATAAAGACTTGATTCCAATCAATACCAAAAAGAAACTAGAGGAAAAAAGAAAGCCAATTCCTTAAGGATTAACACTTAGTTCCAATCAATTACCAAAAGAACTTAAAGGACAAAGAGAAACCAATTCCTCAAGGATTAAGACTTGATTCCAATCAATGGCAAAAGAACTTATCAAAGACAAAGAGAAACCAATTCATTATGGATAAAGACTTGATTCCAATCAATACCAAAAATAACCTGGAGGAAAAAGAGAAACCAATTCCTTAAGGATTAACACTTAGTTCCAATCAATTACCAAAAGAACTTAAAGGACAAAGAGAAACCAATTCCTCAAGGATTAAGACTTGATTCCAATCAATGGCAAAAAGAACTTAAAAGACAAAGAGAAACCAATTCATTTTGGATAAAGACTTGATTCCAATCAATATCGAAAAGAAACTAGAGGAAAAAAAGAAACCAATTCCTTAAGGATTAACACTTAGTTCCAATCAATTACCAAAAGAACTTAAAGGACAAAGAGAAACCAATCCTCAAGGATTAAGACTTGATTCCAATCAATGGCAAAAGAACTTAAAGACAAAGAGAAACCAATTCATTATGGATAAAGACTTGATTCCAATCAATATAAAAGAAACTAGAGGAAAAAACCAAACCAATTCCTTAAGGATTAACACTTAGTTCCAATCAATTACCAAAAGAACTTAAAGGACAAAGAGAAACCAATCCCTCAAGGATTAAGACTTGATTCCAATCAATGGCAAAAAGAACATCAAAGACAAAGAGAAACCAATTCATTATGGATAAAGACTTGATTCCAATCAATACCAAAAATAACCTGGAGGAAAAAGAGAAACCAATTCCTTAAGGATTAAGACTTAGTTCCAATCAATTACCAAAAGAACTTAAAGGACAAGGAGAAACCAATTCCTCAAGGATTATGACTTGATTCCAATCAATGGCAAAAAGAACTTAAAAGACAAAGAGAAACCAATTCATTTTGGATAAAGACTTGATTCCAATCAATATCGAAAAGAAACTAGAGGAAAAAAAGAAACTAATTCCTTAAGGATTAACACTTAGTTCCAATCAATTACCAAAAGAACTTAAAGGACAAAGAGAAACCAATATCTCAAGGATTAAGACCTGATTCCAATCAATGGCAAAAAGAACTTAAAAGACAAAGAGAAACCAATTCATTTTGGATAAAGACTTGATTCCAATCAATACCGAAAAGAAACTAGAGGAAAAAGAGAAACCAATTCCTTAAGGATTAACACTTAGTTCCAACCAATTACCAAAAGAACTTAAAGGACAAAGAGAAACCAATCCCTCAAGGATTAAGACTTGATTCCAATCAATGGCAAAAAGAACATCAAAGACAAAGAGAAACCAATTCATTATGGATAAAGACTTGATTCCAATCAATACCAAAAATAACCTGGAGGAAAAAGAGAAACCAATTCCTTAAGGATTAAGACTTAGTTCCAATCAATTACCAAAAGAACTTAAAAGACAAGGAGAAACCAATTCCTCAAGGATTATGACTTGATTCCAATCAATGGCAAAAAGAACTTAAAAGACAAAGAGAAACCAATTCATTTTGGATAAAGACTTGATTCCAATCAATACCGAAAAGAAACTAGAGGAAAAAAGGAAACCAATTCCTTAAGGATTAACACTTAGTTCCAATCAATTACCAAAAGAACTTAAAGGACAAAGAGAAACCAATTCCTCAAGGATTTAGACTTGATTCCAATCAATGGCAAAAAGAACTTAAAAGACAAAGAGAAACCAATTCATTAAGGGTTAAGACATGTTTCCAATCAATGTCCAAAAGAAACTAGAGGAAAAATAAACCAATTCCTTAAGGATTAACACTTAGTTCCAATCAATTACCAAAAGAACTTAAAGGACAAAGAGAAACCAATCCCACAAGGATTAAGACCTGATTCCAATCAATGGCAAAAAGAACTTAAAAGACAAAGAGAAACCAATTCATTATGGATAAAGACTTGATTCCAATCAATACCAAAGGAAACTAGAGGAAAAAGAGAAACCAATTCCTTAAGGATTAACACTTAGTTCCAATCAATTACCAAAAGAACTTAAAGGACAAAGAGAAACCAATCCCTCAAGGATTAAGACTTGATTCCAATCAATGGCAAAAAGAACATCAAAGACAAAGAGAAACCAATTCATTATGTATAAAGACTTGATTCCAATCAATACCAAAAATAACCTGGAGAAAAAAAATAAACCAATTCCTTAAGGATTAACACTTAGTTCCAATCAATTACCAAAAGAACTTAAAGGACAAAGAGAACCCAATCCTCAAGGATTAAGACTTGATTCCAATCAATGGCAAAAGAACTTAAAAGACAAAGCGAAACCAATTCATTTTGGATAAAGACTTGATTCCAATCAATACCGAAAAGAAACTAGAGGAAAAAAGAAACCAATTCCTTAAGGATTAACACTTAGTTCCAATCAATTACCAAAAGAACTTAAAGGACAAAGAGAAACTAATCGCTCAAGGATTAAAATTTGATTCCAATCAATGGCAAAAAGAACTTAAAAGACAAAGAGAAACCAATTCATTATGGATAAAGACTTGATTCCAATCAATACCAAAAAGAAACTAGAGGAAAAAGACAGACCAATTCCTTAAGGATTAACACTTAGTTCCAATCAATTACCAAAAGAACTTAAAGGACAAAGAGAAACCAATTCCTCAAGGATTTAGACTTGATTCCAATCAATGGCAAAAAGAAGTAAAAAGACATAGAGAAACCAATTCATTGTGGATTAAGACTTGATTCCAATCAATACCGAAAAGAAACTAGAGGAAAAAAAGAAACCAATTCCTTAAGGATTAACACTTAGTTCCAATCAATTACCAAAAGAACTTAAAGGACAAAGAGAAACCAATCCCTCAAGGATTAAGATTTGATTCCAATCAATGGCAAAAAGAACTTAAAAGACAAAGAGAAACCAATTCATTATGGATAAAGACTTGATTCCAATCAATACTGAAAAGAAACTAGAGGAAAAGGAGAAACCAATTCCTTAAGGATTAACACTTAGTTCCAATTAATTATCAAAAGAACTTAAAGGACAAAGAGAAACCAATCCCTCAAGGATTAAGACTTGATTCCAATCAATGGCAAAAAGAACATCAAAGACAAAGAGAAACCAATTCATTATGGATAAAGACTTGATTCCAATCAATACCAAAATTAACCTGGAGGAAAAAGAGAAACCAATTCCTTAAGGATTAAGACTTAGTTCCAATCAATTACCAAAAGAACTTAAAGGACAAAGAGAAACCAATTCCTCAAGGATTATGA